>BSAI01000138.1:19683278-19754713 GCA_036245035.1 Adrianichthys oophorus
CAGGAGCGCCACAGCGGAGCGCAGAGTGGAAGAAGAAGCAGGGAGGCGACACATCCAGAAGCATCAGGATCTGATCTGAGGAGGGAAAAAAACTGAAAAAAGTTTGGGAGAAGGAGAACAAAAGAGGCTGAACATCAAAGAGGATGAAGCCCGAGTTGATGGCACTGGTAGGAGGAGATTCATGGAGGAGGACGGTATCTTTACCTTAAATTCTGCTCCTCTTCTGCTTCTTCTTCATCCTCGGAGGCTGCGGGACAACATCCATCACCATGTTCTCCGACGGCGGGGCTCACCCCCCCGGGGAGCAGAAAGGCTTCAAGTCCCCTCACTTCATCCCCTGGTTGCGCAATAGTCTGAAGGCTCATCACAGCAGCGGTGACCTGGGGCTCAACGGACCATTCAGGTCCAGCTCTGAGGCCAGGAACAACCTGACGCCGCTGGAGAAAACCAAAGGGATCAGCTTTTTCTCCATCCACGGAAAGGGTCGGGCAAAGAAGGGGGAACTTCGGTGTAACGGCATGGGGGGGCTGCCGGTGGTGCTGCGGGGGCATCACATTCTGCCAGGCAAACAGAGGGAGGACAGCCCCGGTAAGTGGAATCAGACCAAAGAGGCGGACCCCAAAGCTGCACCAAGCCCAGGTGAGGGCTCACGAGGCCTGCAGGACAGACACCGGGTTGTGAAGAAGCACAGCAGCCAGCTGAGCTTGCATCAGCAGCAGAGTGAAGGGACTTCCGTCAGGAAATATGGGCCTCCGGTGGGACCTCCTCCTACTCCTGTTCCCGAGGAGTCAAACTGCAGCCTGCCTGTTGCTCTGTGCATGGATGACAGGTCAGGAAAGTTGCTGGACTACACCAGCCACACCACATACCGTCACAGAGACCTCCACTCATCCATCTGGCTGAGCTCAGATACTCAGGGTCTCATAGAGCGGCAGCAGGGCTTCAGCTCCACCTTCAGCTACATCAACAAAAACAGCAGGAACCTGGAGAGTCTGGACCCGGGAGCCTTGAAAGAACCACCTGTAAAAGGTTTCAGTGAACCTGTAAACGGACTCGTCTTCTCTGCTGAGTTTCCAAGCAGGAGCTTGGGATGCACCGCAACTCTAGGAGGCCCGAGGAAAGCCAGAGCGAACCCACAGCAGATAGCAATCACGAACCAGAACCAGACGTGGGCACGGCACAGACTAAACAAAGAGGCTGTGTCGGAGAGGAGAGAAGCAGGCTGCAGCCGGAAGGTGGTGAGAAACCAGATCAAACGAGTGGTGGACAATCTGGAGAAGGTTCTGACGGCCCTGAGGGATGTTCAGGAGGAAATGAAAGAGGTAACCCAACATTTTTGTCTTTTATTCTGAAGTGAACACCAAACAAAAGTCTCAGATTTAGCCATGTCACCCAAAGAATCAAGAAAAAATAACAATTGAAGATGAAAGATGGGCTTCTGCATCCTGTTTTGAACTATTCTTCCTAAGAGCTCTAGTTTGTTTACTTTCAGGTACAAATGCACATCAATACTTAACATTTATCAAAACGTTGGATGCAGAGATGCAGGAATCAAACCCAGTTTCCCCTTCCTCTTCTCTACCTGCAGTCAAAAAGTACTTTTGTCAAAGTCATGCACACTTGTGTATGGAAATGAATGAAATAATACTTATGCCCCATTTGGCTGATGCATTCATGAGCGGCTGAGATGATGCTGTGTGACATGAAGCCCAGCGTTCCCCTTCACATCCCTCTTCCCATCTTCCCGCCTCTAAAATCCTCTCCATCCCCCCCTCACCCTCGCGGACAGCTGCTGCTCCAGGCGCGGCCGGATAGCATCCAAAGCTTTTTGTAATCCATTTACGTCCGAGTATCTCTTCCTCGTAGTCTGCTCATCCAGTAAAAGTGACACGCAAATCTTAACTCTTGGCTTTGGATGCAAATCTGCCAGGTCACAGCTAAATCCAACAAAACAACTTCATCCCTTTGCATGAGAGGTTTTACTTTGCAGTAATATTGAAAAAAAACAATGATAAAAGTGGAGACTGGAGAAAAAAAGATGAGAGCTGGAAAAGCCCGCCACGCATTTCCATGAAAGGAGAAATCCTGATGAATACAAAGTTAATTTTACATGTGCACTAGTCATAACACAGGATCAGCACTGGAGGCTTTTCTAGCAAAGGGGGGAAAAAAAGCAAGCTCCTGCACACACAGCAACCTTCTGCAGAGACATTCTGACACAGCTTCAGGGGAAGCAAACACTCAGCTAAACCTGGAGACTCCAATGAAGTTGAATGACCCGACTTAGCAATTAAGGTCTGGTCTGCAGCTCATAAAAGTGGCTTGTTTTTTCCCCCAGTTAAACAGTCATGAAGGCAGCCAATGAAAAGCCAAGGCCTCTACTCTTTTATCTCCTCCGATTCTTGACAACAACAAGCATCTCTGACTCCGAGTCACTCCACTTGAAACACACTGGTGCTTCCAATTACCACGAAATGTCTCCTTCAAATTGAAATACATAAATATATATATATATATACGCAACAAACTAACTAAATAAAAAGTATGCAAAAGAAGAATCAGGTCATCCTTTGAGATTAGCAGGGATGTTGTGGAACACAGGGAACAAAACTCATCCGGCGTGGACAGAGGATTTATCTGAGCACACAGAGCAAGTGGGGAGGTAGGTCAAACATTTTCCCCAGCGTAATTTTCTCCAATCTCTCCATCCTCCATCATTATACGGCCGCGTGCACGAGCATGCGTGTGTGCAAACCGCTTAAATGTATGTGCACTCAGCCTACGCTCACAATCCTCGAATTGATTTGCAGCAAAACATCTTTTCTTACGTCAAGGTTTATTATTATTTATTTTAAGGCCAACCCCCTTTTTTTAAATGAGTGTGACACACTTTAGGGAGTGAAATTTTGAGTATTTCTTTAAACGTGGAGAGTAGCCGCCGCAGTGCCTCCATCGGGTCTATACTTCATCAAGCATTTTGTTGGCCACCATTCAAATTGAAAGAAAACTCCTGGTGGGATTTCAAGCTGCTGACCGTGTAAGTGCAATGCACTGAGTCCAGACTCAGCTTCAGATCGAAATGTTACCTTTCTTTTTCCCACACTGCAAACTGTTTGATACTTACTAATATTTAAAACCTAATTTTTAGACATTCAAGATGCTTGAACTTGTTTTAACTTCTCTTTGCTCAACACCTTTCCGAACTTTTCTGAAAATACGCACAGCTGAGAATTTTTGTCTCTTTAAGGATCTAGAAATATGGAAATTACGATTAAAATGAGTAAAAATCCTATTGCTCCCTACTCTTGACATGATTTAAGACTCAAAAAAACTCAAATCCCACTGTACCTTCTGGTTCAAATGTAAGGATGTTATCTTAAATTTCAATAAATGTTAGTCTGGCATTCTTTCTCATTATGTTGGAAACAAAAATGCAGAGTTCTGTTCTTAGAACAAGTGCTAGTTTTGGATTTTATGAGGGTTTATTAAGAGGTGCCAACTTGTACTGAGAAAGAATCCTCATTTTATTCTAAAATGATTCATTTCCAATTATTAAACTAGTTCTTTTGTCAACAAAATGAACGAACATAGGTACACAAAATCTGAAAAAATACAAACCTTCTGCTTAGAACTAGCAACAAACACTTTTTAATGAAGTAATTCTATCTAAGAGTTTTTAGCTTATTTTCTCCTTTTTGAATGCTTGTGTGGAAGTCTTTGTTTCTAGATTTTGATATGGATAGATCATTTTACTTCTAAAGATTAGTGGTATTTTCTTACGTTTTCTTGCAATGCTTTTTTGGTGGTCCTCTCAAAACTAGATTCTGTCTGAATAAAAAGACAAAAGCTATTTTTCCAGCATGACTGAACACAGAGTGAACTAGATTCATCTGTTTACAAGTAATCCATTGGAAAAATTCCAAAAATCCAATCATGATTCCATAAATTTAAGATTTTTGAGGAACTTTTTCAGCAAAAATGAGTTAATCCTTATTTTTTTGAATTATTTTGTGTTAATTTGCAGAGTCAGTAAGCAAATTACAGTGTTTTAGATTAAGGGGAGAAAAATTAGTCAAAAATTCTTACAATTTCTTCAAATAAGCAAAAAAATAGTCTTAGCAAGAATTCTTATTTGAAGAAAAGTTCTAGTCACTAAGACCTTTTTTGTTTTTGTTTTTTTTTTTGCTATTTAAAAACTTCCTCAAGAAGATTATTCTTCTTGCAAGACAGAAAATAAGACATTTTATCTTAAAAACAAGGATTTGTTTACTTTCTTAAGATTCCGTTTTTGCAGTGATAAGTAGGACACATTTATTTTTATTCTGATTTTTTTCTTCTTAAGTAAAAACTCTTCCATTCTCCGTCGTGAGCCGCTTGATATGTTGACATTTGCAATTCCACAACCCACGGTTTCTTAGCTTTTTGTTGATCTCTGCATGTCCTACAACCATGAAGATGCTTTCCTGCAGGGATCAGAGCTGGACACTAGAGTTCAGAAGAAATTCCTTCTTGCACAAAGTCCTAAATTATGTTTTTAACTCCACGTTCTTCAGGCAGACATCACATTCTGCAAATATACAACAAGCCAGTGAGATACAGATGTTTTAATCAAGAAGATGAGTTTTTACCATGTGGACATATGGAACACCTGCCTCTATAGGAATTCATCTGTATGCTTTCAAACAATGTTTAGAGCTGCTTTCGGTTGCTCCCAGATCATCAGCATTCACTGTGTGTTTTGTAGGTCGTGCAACAGATTGACTATCTGACCTCCTCCATTGATCTGAATGAAGAGGAGCAGCAGGATTGTGGAGAGGACCCCAAGCCTCCCAGCAACAGCAGCTACAGTTCTGGTTCCAGCTCCACCCAGAGGTTGACTAATGCTGAAAACCAACGAGGAGCTGCAGACTCGTGTGGCGCCCTCAGGAGAAAGCATCCCAGCGGGAGCCAGTCTCCACAGAACCTGCCAATGGCCCGGATTACCTCTGGGGTTCTATCAGAGAGCAGCCGGACTCTTCGCTTCGCTTCCGGTCCAGCGTTTTCTCCCAAGAAAGCTGGATTAAAGAACCTATCCACGTTAAGTTCTTCTCAACTTCAAAACCTGAACTTCAGTGATCACACTTTGTCTCCCCAAAGAAGCCTTCCTGGTCGGCCTCCAACTCCTGGTCTTTCTCCTATAACAGTCAGCCTCCATCATCCCCCCAGTCCTGGCTCCCAGCCTCACTCGCCTGAGGCGTCCTCCTCCATTAGGATCAACCCTGCGTCCCCTCCCTCTCGGCTGTCTCCACAGCCTTGTCTGCCCCCTGCCCTCAGTCCTTCTGTCATCATAGAGACCAAAGTGGGGCCTTATCAGACCTCACAAAGCGACCTCCCATCTGCCGCTGCACTCACTCCATCACCGTTCCACCCTCAGTCCGCCAGCTGCCCACCCACAGACTCCGACATCCAACCTGTGCCGCTTGCTGACAGAGAACAACGAGCGTCCTCAGCGGGCCCTTCTCATCTGTGCACAACTGCAGATAAACCACCCACAGCACAAGGTCGTGGAGGTCGCAAGCCTCCACCTTACCCCCACAACAGGCTCTCTGAGCTCTCAAAGAAAGTGAAGGAGCCCCGCAAGGCTCCCCCTTACCCTGAAAAAAGAAGGCTGCTCTCGACCACGGTGTGAGAAAGCAGCGCAGGGAGGAGGCTGATCGAAAAGAGCCATATTTACAGCACCAGCCACATGTCTGCGGGAGCAGGGGGAGATTTAAGGCTCACCACGTCCAGCTGACAACAAGTTTCCACGGTGACAGGATGCAAATGCAACATAGGGTGAGTAAGAGCTGCTTTCTGCTGTTGTCGTTTGCTCTGTCGTTTATCAGATGTCTTGGGTACGAGTGTTGAACACACACACAGGGCACAGCGGCATCTGTCTGGGGTATCACTGGTAACAAGACCGTCCATGCAGATGTTCCCTGAGCTCTTTAGTGGAGTAGCCCGGGGTAATCAGAGATTTAAGGGAAGACCCCAATCTGGAGGATGCTGCAAATATAAAAGAGGAAGGAGCGATTGCTTTGTTGCACCTTGGCATTAGGATGTGTCCAGTCACCTGCATCAGCGATGGTTGTCGATGCAGAAACTGCTGTGAGGATGATGGTTTGATGACAGCTCAGTGGCTTAGAAGAAATCTTGTGTAGGGGAAGTAAGGAAAGAGATCTGCGACAGATGTGAAAGTTAGGAAAATTGGACGGGCCACCAAAGAATTTACTATTTTGAATGAGTTTGACCTGAAAGGCTGCAGTGTTTGTTTGCATGTGAGGAGGAGACAGGCCGTGAAGAAGCACGATTTTTTTTTTTTTTACAAAAATACCACCTCCTTCGCTTCTTGAATGACCTATCCACAACCTCCATCTGTTCACCTCTCAATGCAGAGAATTAAAGGGCTGGTATGTTTGCAGGGAGACAGAAACTCCAGCTGGGCCTGAATAAATAAGGAAGCAACAGGATTGTGTGGCAAAAATCCTGCTCTGGTCTGTGAGACTGTCGCTGCCCTTATTTTTTTTCCCCTTCACAGGCAGTTAAAAGATTGAAAGAAACAACTTCTATCCGGCTTCTAATGGCTTCCTGGTCGCTCAAAGCTATTAATCTAAGTGGTTCATTTAAATTTTATTTAAAGAAAATGCTTGACTCAAGACTTCTGAGTGTTCTTAGTATTAAGAAGTGTCACTGAAACAAGAGTAAGTGATGTTCTTCTTGTGCTGGTTTTATTCCCATAATGACTGATGCTATCTGGTGCTTTGTAATGAATTTGCAGGAAACCACAGAGCTCATGCTCAAGCTTTCATATAAAAAAAATCGGGTAACTGAATTTGTTGGGAGACTACCCCACATTTTGCCCAACAGTGGCTTGGGTTGTTGGCATGACCCCAAAAGGGATTCAGCAGGTTCTAAAGATGGATGGATCCTCCTTCACCTAAAACCCTTTTATTAATCTTCAAGTTCAGTTTTATTGTAAAAAATATTAAGAAACGTTTGTTTTTTAAATCGACTAACACTTTCAAGGATCTGAAAGAATGTAGAAGAATGAGAAATGAGAATCAGTACTTCCAAGTCAGTGTTTCATTGAATTTATTTTGGAAATGTGTTTAGGACTTGTAAGGCCATATTGAAGAACCACTAAGTCCTGCAGAAAAACAGCTGAGACTCAACCACTGACTGTATATGAGAACTGGAGTGAGTGAATGTGACCCATCACCCATAGAAAATGGCTTATTTCTGGCTCCAACCAAATGAAGTCAATTCAGTTGCCTTTTTTTCTGCAATACGGATGTCGCCATGTTGGAGCCAGACTACATTGGTAAACTGGGATTAGTGCAAATTGGTCTGAGTTGTTTCTATGGCAACCACTCATGCCAATCAGGTGTGAACTTGTTGAGATTCCATAACCCTAACACTTGAAACCGGGCTTGGGAGAATCTGTCAACCAAACGATTGACGCAAGACCAACTACTTTTAATGAGGCATCTGATTGGTCTGTTTATAACATGAATAACTTGCACTACAGAAAAATATGGTTTTAAAAAAAGAGAATCATCAAGAACATGTTAAAAACGGTAGCAGAGCAAGAAGTTATTACACCAAATATAATAATAGCTGTTTATTTTTCAAAAGAAATTCATGGGATTTTGGTTTCTTGGAACCAGCGGGTACTTCCTGTTTGGAATGTAAAGGAGAGGCCACTCAGTGCAGTTCTCTTATACAGTCAATGACTTTTCCTACTAAACAGGAAGTTACAGTGCCTTGTTCCACAGATTTACAAAATAAGGACTTTAGACTTTTAACACATTTTTGCTTCACACGAGATTTCCCTACAAGTGACTTATTGACATTCTAAGTTCCAGAAGAAGGCTGTGGATCCTGCATCAAACTTATGTCTGTCAGCATGAGGACAGTGCAGGATTTCCTCTTGGCTCGACATGATGAATAAATCCTTTCACGCTATCTATCCTTGTAAACCCACAAAGATCAGCACTCCATATATTCCCATATGCGCCTTTGGATTTGGCGGATCCTCCCTGCAAAGCTTTTCTCCCCGAAAAAATCAAGAACAAACAAAAGAGGCTCTTTATCCCTTGAATGGTAAATATGAGGACAAAATATGCAGATTGACTACGCTTTCAGAATACCTTTTGGTGCTAATTTTGAATTACTCGGATAAAGCTTTTGGAACCTGCCTTTTTTTCATTGAAAGTTTTTTTTAATGGCAGCTGAAGTAAGGAATGCATTACTTTAAGCAATGGCTTGTTTTGCAAAGATAAGACGGGACATAAAAACGCCATCCTGGGTGTTCAGCGCGTCCCGGCTCCGACAGCACTCAGAATATTTAATGCCTCGACTCTGGCAATCTAATTCCCCCCTCCTTTCATGTTTACCCTTTTGACAATGATATGGGAGGTTCAATCAGATCAAGACTGATGCAACCAGACAAAAACAGCGTCATCGACACGGCAGTGACAACGTGTCTTTATTGGAACACCCATCACATTTCATCATGAATCAGAACGGGCCACAGGTGGAAGAAGAAACGCTCAAAATAAGTGTTTTCTCCACGCAGGGTTCGGATCTGGAGGTTGTTCCTTTTCCTATACAGTCCAGACCAAACAAAAGATCTGACAGATGAGAGACGCCACGCTCAACAAGGTCCACACCTGAATAACGGCGCTGCGGGATCACATCAGCAAAATCCTCAAATCTGAATTCAATCCTTGGACAGTGGTGTTGTTAGACGGCTGGATCAACGTCAGCTGGATAAAGCAGCCGTGCTCTCGACATAAGAGAGCAGGCATGGTAGGAGGAGGGAGAGACAAGTGAGGATAAAGAAGTTCAGAAACCTGCATGGTATTTTCACTGATCCCCCTTCTGCGGCAATAAAAGATGAAAGCAGAGGCTTCAGGAGAGGCTCGGGAATATATGTGCCGGCATATCTAATATATGGCCTCCTGCATTATCATCCAAATACCTGTGCATGCTCGGCACTCTGAGTATTTGAGCTTTAGGTTTCAGCGTGGTTCCATGAAACCAGACCGTAGGGCAAAAAACTTTAAACTAAAATTGAAATCTGACCTAAAATTGAGAGTGTGATCAATTCAAAGCAACAAAGAGAATGAAATACCACCATAACCCAACATCGACTGTAACATTTAGCCAAAAAAAATAACCCTGATCAGAAGACATAGTCAAAGTTTTCTGCAGGAGATGCAGATAAAAAGTGGAGAAGAGTAAACGCAGACTGGGGTCCTTCTTTCTTTTTTGGAGGAATCTTAACTTGTTTGCGTGTTTGCTTTAAGATGCCGAGGATTACTCACTTTCCTCCCGGAATCACAGGAGATGGATAAATCCACGACTAGTCCAAATGTGCTACCCTGTCTTTACTAGGAAATCCCAAGAGACACCAATCTTCCACAGTTACATTCACGCATATATCCTCTGGATCCAACCCAAAATCATTTTCACAAAGCCTCAGAAACAAAAGAAAAACATTTGATCTGAACAGAAATGCATTCATTTTACAACTTTCTTCCTTGTTTTTAAATCTAAAAGATAAAAAAATAAAAATAAAAAAGGTGCCAGATATTTTTTTTGATCAGACAAACAGCGTCCAGCCTCAGTCTTCGGTTGTCTCTCCGGAAAAAAGTTCCTCTCTCATGGACTTCCCTCCCAGAGTTCGGCAAAGGACTGTGATTGGTCGAAGCAGCGTCTGACTTCTGAACAGTTACAGCTCATCGTGTTGCGTCCGTCCAATGGCGGTCAGTTTGGAAAGCTGGGCATTAAACTTTCCATCATTGTGGGTCACTGGAAGCCAAAAAAAAGGAAAGATGGTCATGTGAAGGGTAGAATAAAAGCGTGGGACAGCAACATTTAAAATATAAATTAAGCTCAAATTTTCATTTCTGATCTTTTTTCTTATTTAAATGACTGTGAATCAGGAGCAGACATAATAATAATAATAATAATAAGACATAATTTGTAAAAAAAAAAAAAAAGTGTTTTTGTGACTGAAAATATGCTTCCAGCTCCATTCTGATGCATGAACTTGTAGACAAATACATCCATGTACGTCTTTGTTTTCCTGATCTGAGCTGGAATCTGGATCAAAACAGAACAGCTGGATAGCTCCAGTACTGTTCGCCATTCTTCTTGTTCGCTATTGTTTGGTTGTGAGGGGCTGTAAGCTAGCATGAGAGAGTAAACTGAGCTATCAGTTAAGGGTAATGGGAAGGGGAGTGGGGTTGTTCCTCCCCAAGAGTCCCGCTCACAACTCAGAGGGAAATTTCTAATAAACTCCTGCCGCTCTGCAGAAGCTACGTCCTAAAAAAGTTTAGGTTTTTTAAAAAAATATATTTTTTAACATTCAAAATACCACTGAGAACGCTATTAAAATCGAAATATAATCAGAGCGAGTCTTTCATGAATGTTGAAGAGGTTTAAAAACAGTTTAGCCAAGAATTACTAGCTTGATTTCGCACTGCAGCACACAGGTTTACAAATCTGCTAAATATGTCTAACAATTAACAGAACTCATTCATCTGAATGAACTTAATTTTAGTCTAAAAAAATAACTGAATTAAAATAAAAATCTCTTATCTCTAAATAAAGACCCAATCCAATCGTCTTTTGATCCATTTCTTATCCATTTAATTATTATAAAAATGTCGTGTTTAGGCAATTTTTTTTTTAAATGTCATTTTCTAGGACATAGTTTCTGCAGAGTGGAGGGAGATCATTAGAAATTCACCTTTGCGGTCTGTCCAGTATTTTTGCTATACCGCACTTTTTCAAATGTAGGGGTTTTTTTTTTCATTTGCTTCTGATTAAAAACATTTGAATAAAGAATGGCTTATAATGCAATTTTAAGCTTTTATTTTTAAATATAAGAAGAAAAAAAAACACAAGAATATGTTAAAAACACCCAAAACACTATTTTCATCAGAGTGGTCTTATGCACTTTTTTAGTAACAAATATTGCAGTTCCTCAGAAGACCACTGGAGGCAGACAGGAGCAATTTCCCAATGACTCCTGTTAAGTCAGTTTTTGCTAACATATGTGCAGCTAGGTGTAAAAAATGTTTGATATTTAATTCAAGACTACTCAGATTATCCAACACATGGACATACATTGGACAATAACTAGAGCCTCCTTTCCAGTAAGTGGAGCCGGTTACATTTTTACAACAGCTCCCTCTAGTGGAGTCTAAAGTGTGTGTCACCAAAAAGCCCTTTCCATGCCTGATGGTCTGTTCAGAAGCTATACCTAAAAATCGTGGCTGTAATTTTTCCTCTGCGTCGGGATTATCCCCAAATCTGTCGTCATTACTCGGCTCGCTTTAGTGCGTTGACTGTAAGCCTCTGTACGGCAGCGTGTAATCTGCTGAAAGTGACAGCTGAAGTAAATTGCCGTTTGGGCCGACTTGTCAAATCCTGCTAATCACAGTGAGGACATGACACCGTTTGTGAGGATTTGTTCAGAGCAGAACGCGACAAATAACGCCGCGGGGACGAAAGAAAACCTGATTACAGCTGGAACATATGCTTTCGGAGGAAAGGCAGAGGGGAACCTGCAACCTGATAGTTGGGGTTGGGGTGGGGGGTGTTTAACTGAGACTGATACAACAAGCAGAGGGAGTTGATTGAACACTTGGGAGACACAATCAATTTCTCACCTGTTGATTCTATGACGGTAAACTCCTCCGGCTTCAAAGGCACGTCGCTCTGTCCTCCTGCTGCTATTTGTGACTGAAGATACAGCCGTGATGAAGAGGAGCAGGAGGCAGAGTGGGGCAGGAGAAAAAAGGAAGGCAGAATATTAAAACTTTGTGGCAGACATGAAGGCAAGGTCAAGGAGATGCTGCAGTGTGTTGTTTTTATTGTGAGCTTCTGTTTAGTCAAGGCATCTGATGTGTTTTTCTTGTTGCTTTGCAGGACGCGCAGCCACAGCAGGAGGAGGAGGAGCTCGCAGAGGAGACACGAGGAAGCAGCGTGTCAAGGTGTGCCATGTTTCACAGAGCAAACCGTGACTCAGCAGGAGTCCAGGCATCCGCCTTCATCGCTCTCTGCCGTGTTTCCACCATGACGGGGCCAGAAATGATCAAACGCACAAAAATGATTCTGTGTAAACATAGAGGTACCAGAGCAGTGGTCTGCAACCCTATTACCCCCCAGCGAGGTTTCCTGGTTGAAGAACGATAAAATTATAACTGTTCTGACCCGCAGCAGTCCTGGACCGCCATATTGTGGCAAAGTGTGAATTTTGGCGATTTGTTAACTCCTTTAGCATTATAGGAAAGCTAGTTGGGGAAATGTTTGTATTAAAGTTTGTAGATTTTGAACGGCGTTGATGTGGCGAGCTAGCGAAAGTGGTGTTTCCCTGTTGCGCACCAATTATTTACCGGAATTTTGTGAAAATTTATAACATGAATCAGCTGAACGAAACAGTGAAGCACACAATATGACAATAATAGGAATGTGGGATTGGTTGACAAAAAACCTCTGTTGCTAGGGAAATCCAAAAATGTACTTTTGGCAATTCCTCTAAAAAGGACATAGACCTGTTCAATTCCCTCGGGTGACCAAAAAAGAAAATGGTTGCTATGGAGCTATGCCAACAGAAAAGCCGCCATTTTGGGGGGAAAAAAAAGTCATTTGTATGAATTTGACAAGTAAGTCAACTGACCGGGGTGGCAGGGGTGGAAGGGGAGAGTGAGGGGTGTCTAGCAGCTGCTTAGCCAGTGAAGGCGGGTGAAAAGGAGGTGGTGAGAAAGGGTGGCGGTTAGTGCCTGTGGGCCATACAACACTGCTCACAGCTTTAATTAAAAATTTTCTACTTGCTATTTATTGAAATGCTTTAATTTTAGTTAGTGAGACTTATGACTGAGGGGCTTTTACAACAGTAAGACAAACATTTTTTTACACAAATCAAACCACGTGTGTGCTCCATCAGAATGATAACCCACATTTTAACATTCAGGTTTTAGTAGAATAAAAGTAAAGCACATATTATCCTAGGATTCATAACACTGCTTAGTTACTGTCCAGAGTAGAAAATACATATTTGTATTGACTTTATGCATTTTTCCCTTACATCATAGGTGTCGAACTCCAGGCCTCGAGGGCCGGTATCCTACATGTTTTCCAACCAACCTGCCATTTAAGCTCCTTACTAGCTAAACACACCTGGTACAGGTTATTAGCTGCAGATTCGGCAGGGTTTCTGGAAAACCAGCTGGAGGCCGGCCCTCAAGACCTGGAGCTTGACACCCCTGCCTTAGATCCTAACCATTAAAGTCATATAATCAAGTAAACAGCAGTCGGGAAACGGATGACAGCAGAAAATGTCCTTTTTGACTCAGCTTGTTTAACATTTTTTATTGGTGCATCCGGATGATTTTATTAGAAAAATAGAGTTTTATTTTGAAAGGAACTCACTGGTTAAAAAGTAAAAACCAGTATCATATTTAGAAATACATGCTGTCTTCTGTTCTTATTGCTATGTTTTATTCATGCAAACAAAAAAAAGCAATAATTCAGTTCTATTTATCATTAAAGTAACAGAAACATAAATACAAAGCTGTTAAAGTGTAGCTCATGCTGGGTTTTCGTCAACTTGACCAAATGGCTTTTTTAGTGTCAAAGGTTGCAGACCCCTGCTTTAGAGGAAATGATGTGCAGTAAAAGTACAGTTAGCAGCGTAGTTCTGTACTGACGGGGACATTTTATATCTCAGATTAGGAGGAAGTAAATCTGAAGAATACAGAATCACAAATTTCACTGAAAAAATTGTGTGTTTGTTTGGTCCTTCCATTCACTAAACTAACTGGAACAGTTTCATATTGTTAGACAATCAGTAAAAGTTATTAATAAAACAGAGTTATTTTTGCTTTAATGATGGTAAAAATGTGAAACTTTGTTGACTGTGTTTAACATGAAAACTTTGAAACATCTAGAACAGATTTCCAAACAGTTCTTCATATTTGTTTTTATATCAAAGCTGCAGGCATGGCTGTTGCTGTACTTCAGTATGAATGCAGCTTGATCAAAATTTTTTTAATTCTATGAGGATTTTTAACATGACGTTCTGATAATTTGGTAGTAGTATCATGGTTTGGGTGGGTTTTTTTTTTGGAAGAAGCTAATTGAATGAATTTTCTAATTGCCAGCAGTGACCTGAAATGTTGAAACGTCTACAGAAAGACTGAAAGTCGCAGCAAAGCAAGCTGCCAACCCTGAATGCAAACCTGTCAATCAAAGCGGGGAAATGTTATCGGACAGACCAAGTCAAAGTTGCGACAATCATTGAGAAAAAAAAAAAATGTTAGGGGAATTTTTGTGGAAACGGTCAAACATTCCTGGAGTTGAACTTGCAGAACCGATCGGCAGTTATTGGAAAGATCGAGCTGCGGTGTGTGCTGCAGAAACTCGGAGGCGATAGGATTTTTGATACGCACGCCGACCTAAAAATTTATTTTTCATCTGAACACAATCAATAAAAACTGGAAAATAAAGATTTGATGACTGATATTCAGATGTCTTTGTTTCCATCTCTGGTTTGTGTTCTATAATAAATCAGGCATTTATGCAAGTTTGCAAGTTTTAATGCAGTAATCGATCCAGTAAATAAGGAAGTGTTTAAACATTAACATTTTTAATTCAAAATGTATGTCTTTTAAAGATAATTGTGGCATTTGATCGTCAAGTCTACATCAACTAGAACAGTCTTAGTACTCAATGTTCATGTTTACAGAGTCAGCATGGCTTTTGTTTCCACAGAGAAGGGACAGAAATATACATGGTGGCATCTCCTTCTTCCTTAGAAACTCATGGTCAAGAGGAAAAACAATGCATCTCAGTGTGAAACAACGAGGTCTCCCTGCAGCTTTTGCCTTGAACCTGGCACCCACAATGCTTTGCTGACAGTTCCTGGCTGAATGACTCATTTGCATGCTACGCAGAGATGTTCAACAAGACTTCACCAGGATTTTCTGACATTATTTCACAAAAGACACTCGGCAATAAGAAGCTTTTATCACAGCCCTGACAGAGTGGAAACAGCCAGCAGAAATTCTGTCAGTTTGCATCAGCCTGAGAGGCCTTGTGATGAGTGTTGCACCAGTGAGATGTGGCTCTTTCGACTCCCAGAAAAGTTACGACACTCAGGTCGAGGAATGGAAGAGTTTTCCTCAGTTATGGTAAGTTGTACGGCTTTGGGGATTCACTAGCCAAACTTATTTACTGAATTTGGGAGGAAGTGAAAACCAAAATGCAGTTTGGCCCATTAAAAATGTATTTTTTAACTCGCTTAAACCATTTGAACAAAAACTAAAAACTTTCACACAATAAAAAAGTTTCATACTTACATATGCATTGGCATATTCAATTCTGGTTCCTTTAAGCTCAGCTTTGAACTGAGTGAAAAACAGGTACGACTTCCCCTGAGGCCTGCCACAAAATGAAAAAGACATTTATGAATCTATTTGCATACAATCATTCACTCACAAAGTCACGCGTGAGTACGTTAGAACCACAGAAGAGGCGAGCAGAGAAGCGGAACGCTGTGACTCAGCAGACGCACAGATGGCTCGTGTTTGCCATGATAACAGCAGGTCAGCACTGCGAAAAGGAGCGACTGTGTGGGAGGCATGAACTGCTCACTCTGTGAAGCTCCACATATGTTTGCCCTTCTGAGACATGCAAACACTCAGCTAAAGAAAAAATTAGCTGCAAGCACCGTAAAGCTAAAAGTTTGAGAACATGGCAGCCTCACCTCCACACCGAACAGGAAAAGAGTGTGTCGTCATCACTCAGACCAACACTCATCAGCCATTGCTGTTAAAAAAAAAAAATAAATAAAAAGGGGAGCATTTAATCCACAATATTGAATCTTATAAAGATGATAGTCTGCAAGACATACCTCATTGGTTCCCCCTTGTGAAGCATAGGTGAAGGTGCACTCATAATCTCTCTGAAAACAGAGAAATACTAAATAAAGAAGAAACTCCCTTTTTTTCGCCTCTAACTAATTATTCAGATTAAAACAAAATGATTTGACTGACATTTTAAACAAACATGCAAGATAAGTATTATAAATCTGGCTAGTTGTCGAGTAAAACACAATTCAACTGCTCTGTGCTGTTTAAATATAAAGACTAACAGATAAACAAACTAAACTTTGTGGGAATTTTAGTTACAATCTAGCTCTTTTATTATTATTATTGTTTTTGCTGTTATGAATCAAGAAGGATAATGAAAGAATGGATGATTTATGTTTATTCAATGATTTCTATGTTTGTTTCCATTTTGGATTTTCTTGATTTGTATGAGTTGTAAAAAGAATCTCCTCAGCTTATCATCATGCTTTCCTGCACATTTTCTATGACAGGGCAGCATTCTTCTGTGTTTAATGATATCCATTTTCTATACAGAAATACTCCATCTCATCACTTGTGCACAACTTTGTCATCGTCATCATAATACAGTTGGAGTACACATCACTGACCAAACTGCACATGGAGGAAAGACATCCTGGCAAGGTTTGCACCAAAGCAGGGCAAGTGTTTTATTTTTTGACCTAAATGAAGTTTGCTCAATGTGGTTCCATGGGCAGGTGCAGAGCTTAACCTCTCTTTTCACATTCAAAGTGCCCGTGGTTTTCAAAATATCCATTTACATTCATTCAAATTTAATAATCTTTCCCAACACACAAAATGTTATTGTGAGAAAAACAAAAAATATATCAATAAAGAAAAACAAATAAAAAACATAAAAACGTCTAAAATAATGACAAAATTAGTTCTAGCAATATTTTTAATATTTAGGTTTGTTAGAAAAAAATAATAATTTTGAACCAAAAACGTTCCTTGAAAGCTTTATCCAATCAAAAGAGCCATTGTGGCGTTCAGTCATCGACGTGTCGGGCTTTTACAGGCCGTGACGTTATCAAAGTGCGACCACAACTGATCGTACAATGGGAATGTAGTTTCATTTTGCATATTTAAATGTAAAACATTTAACGTTTTTTAACAGTCAAAAAAATATTTCGATTATTTTCAAAAAGTACTACTAATTTAATTTTTAATTTTAATACAACCATAAAAGATAAAGCGAAAACACAAACCGGGAACGGAATTTACGATTAAATAAAACTGCAGACGATTATTTTTAAACCATATACAGACGTTTCTACAAACGGAAGTCTGATAAATCACAAAATAGAGTGTTATTGTAGACAAAGACTCACAACTCCCTCCGTAAAACTGTGTACTACTCCTCCAGGTTTCACATTGAACTCCACTGTCTTTGTCTCCTCAGTAGAAGCTTCAGCCGCAACAAACACCGCAATGATCACGCATAAAAGTAGAAACGCCATGTTATGGACGTAAAAGATTGCTGAGTTTGCCATTTCTGTCTGTGCTGGTGGTGTGTCGCTGAAATCTGCAACCAGTCACACAGAGACCCCGTCGACTGCAAATGTCGTCACAAAGTAAGACAACAAAATCGATATAAATTACGCCACAAGAGGTCACTATAGGAATATAAAAGACGGACAATTCATGGGAAAAGTCACATGGATTTACAGAGAAGTAAAATAATGAATATGTTCAGTAAAATCTGGTCTCCTCCTGACTACCAGGGGGGGAAATGTCCACTCAAAAGTTTTTTTTAAATAAATAAAACTACAATGAGAAAGAAAAAAAAGATTCATAGCTGTTTAAGTACAACTTACTTCTAGTTTTTTGGTGTGTTTCAAGCAATAAAAACAAAACTTATAAGAATTTTAACCCTAAACAACCAAAGAGCAATTTCATTTGAGGATTTTATAGATAATTTACCATTTTTCTTTTTGTTTGTTCATTTTAGGTAGCAGCAATCATCCATCCATCCATCCATCCATCCATCCATTTTCTTCCGCTTATCCGGGACCGGGTCGCGGGGGCAGCAGTCTAAGTAAAGATGCCCAGACTTCCCTCTCCCCAGCCACTTCCTCCAGCTCCTCTGGGGGGACCCCGAGTCGTTCCCAGGCCAGCCGAGAGACGTAGTCTCTCCAGCGTGTCCTGGGTCTTCCCCGGGGCCTCCTCCCAGTGGGACATGCCTGGAACACCTCCCTAGGGAGGCGTCCAGGGGGCATCCGAATTAAATGCCCGAGCCACCTCAACTGGCTCCTCTCGATCTGGAGGAGAAGCGGCTCGACTCCGAGCTCCTCCCGGGTAACCGAGCTTCTCACCCTATCTCTGAGTGAGCGCCCAGCCACCCTACGGAGGAAGCTCATTTCAGCCGCCTGGATCCGGGACCTCGTTCTTTCGGTCATGCCCCAGAGTTCATGACCATAGGTGAGTATTGGGGCGTAGATCGACCGGTAAATTGAGAGCCTTGCTTTCTGGCTTAGCTCTCTCTTCACCACGACGGACCGGTACAGCGACCGCATAACGGTGGACGCAGCACCAATCCGCCTGTCGATCTCACGCTCCGATCTTCCCTCACTCGTGAACAAGACCCCAAGATACTTAAACTCCTCCACTTGGGGAAGGAGCACTCCACCCACCCAGAAAGGGCAAACTACCTTTCTCCGGTCGAGAACCATGGCCTCAGACTTAGCGGTGCTGACCCTCATCCCAGCCGCTTCACACTTGGCTACAAACCGTTCCAATGCATGCTGGAGGTCCTGGCTCGATGAAGCCAACAGGACAACATCATCTGCAAAGAGCAGAGAGGAAATCCTGTGGTTCCCAAACCAGACCCCCTCCGGACCTTGGCTGCACCTAGAAATTCTGTCCATAAAAACTATGAAAAGAACCGGTGACAAAGGGCAGCCCTGCCGGAGTCCAACATGCACTGGGAACAGGTCTGACTTACTGCCAGCTATGCGGACCATGCTCCTGCTCTGGTCATACAGAGACCGGACAGCCCTGAGTAAGGCTCCCCGGACCCCATACTCCCAAAGTACCCTCCACAGGACACCACGGGGCACACGGTCGAACGCCTTCTCCAAATCCACAAAACACATGTGGACAGGATGAGCGAACTCCCACGAACCCTCCAGCACCCTAGACAGGGTGTAGAGCTGATCCACAGTTCCACGACCAGGGCGGAAACCGCATTGTTGTTCTTGGATCTGAGGTTCGACTATCGGCCGGACTCTCCTCTCCAGTACCCTGGCATAGACTTTCCCAGGGAGGCTGAGGAGTGTGATTCCCCGGTAGTTGGAACACACCCTCCGGTCCCCCTTCTTGAAAAGGGGAACCACCACCCCTGTCTGCCAGTCCAGTGGTACTGTTCCTGACTGCCACGCGATGCTGCAGAGACGCGTTAACCAAGACACTCCCACAGCATCCAGAGACTTGAGGTACTCAGGGCGGACCTCATCCACTCCCGGTGCCTTGCCACAGAGGAGCTTGTTAACTACCTCTGTGACTTCAGCTTGGGTAATGGACAGCCCCACCCCAGGGCTCTCAGCCTCTGCTTCCTCAAGAGAAGGCGTGTCAGCAGGATTGAGGAGATCCTCAAAGTATTCCTTCCACCGCCCGACAATGACCCCAGTCGAAGTCAGCAGCTCCCCACGTGCACTGAAAATGGTGCCTGCAGAAAGCCGCTTCCCCTTTCTGAGGCGCCGGACGGTTTGCCAGAACCTCTTCGAGGCCAACCGATAGTCCTTCTCCATGGCCTCACCGAACTCCTCCCAGGACCGAGTTTTTGCCTCTACTACAGCCCGAGCCGCAGCTCGCTTAGACTGCCGATACCTGTCAGCTGCCTCTGGAGTCCCACAAGTCAGCCAGACCTGATAGGACTCCTTCTTCAGCTTGACGGCATCCCTTACTTCCGGTGTCCACCAACGGGTTCGGGGGTTGCCGCCACGACAGGCACCAGAGACCTTGCGACCACAGCTCCGAACAGCAGCAGAGACAATGGAGGTGGAGAACATGGTCCATTCAGACTCAATGTTACCAGCCTCCCTTGGTACCTGTTTGAAGTTCTCCCGGATGTGGGAGTTAAAGACTTCCCTGACGGAGGGCTCAGCCAGAAGTTCCCAGCAGACCCTCACACTACGTTTGGGTCTGCCGAGTCTTTCCGGCCTCCTTCCCCGCCATCGAATCCAACTCACCACCAGGTAGTGATCAGTGGACAGCTCTGCCCCTCTCTTTACCCGAGTGTCCAAGACACACGGCCGAAGGTCTCCTGAAACGACTACAAAGCCGATCATTGATCTCCTGCCGAGGGTGTCCTGATGCCACGTGTATTGATGGACACCCTTGTGCTCAAACATGGTGTTTGTTATGGACAAACTATGACTAGCACAGAAGTCCAACAACAAAACACCGCTCGGGTTCAGATCAGGGAAGCCGTTCCTACCAATCACCCCCCTCCAGGTGCTACTGTCGTTGCCCACGTGGGCATTGAAGTCACCCAGGAGGACAATGGAGTCCCCTGTTGGGGCACTTTCCAGTACCCCTCCGAGAGACACCAAGAAAGCTGGGTACTCTGAACTGCTGTTCGGCCCATAAGCCGAAACCACAGTCAGAGACCTGTCCCCCACCCGAAGGCGGAGGGACGCAACTCTCTCATCCACCGGGGTGAACTCCAACACTTGGCGGCTAAGCTGGGGGCTCACAAGTAAGCCCACCCCAGCCCGCCGCCTCTCACCATGTGCAACTCCAGAATGGTAGAGAGTCCAACCCCTCTCGAGAGACTGAGTTTCAGAGCCCAGACTGTGCGTAGAGGTGAGCCCAACTATATCTAGTCGGTACCTCTCAACCTCTCGCACAAGCTCAGGCTCCTTCCCTCCCAAAGAGGTGACGTTCCATGTCCCAAAAGCCAAGTTCCATGACCGGGGTTTAGGCCGCCGAGGCACTCGCCCTCGACTGCCACCCAAACCACATCGCACCGGCCCCTTCTGAGCTCTCCTGCAGGTGGTGGGCCCACTGGGGAGTGATCCCACGTTGATCGTTCGGGTTTTACCCGACCGGGGCCCGTGGGAGGAGCCCCGGCCACCAGGCGCTCGCCTGCGAGCCCCAACCCCAGGCCTGGCTCCAGGGTGAGGCCCCGGTAACGCCAATCCGGGCGACGCAACTGGGTCTATGATGTGCTTTCTCATGAAGGGGTTTATGAACCGTTCTTTGTCTGGCTCGTCACCCAGGACCTGTCTGCCATGGGAGACCCTACCAGGAGCCGAAGCCCCAGACAGCATAGCTCCTGGGATCACTCGAGCACTCAAACCCCTCCACCACGTTAAGGTGCCGGTTCATGGAGGGGCAGCAATCAACAGCAGCAAAAAAAGAAAAACGACGATGGATGGATGGATGGATGGATGGATGGATGGATGGATAGATGGATAGATAGATAGATGAAGCTTTGCTGGCAAACATTCGTCAGGAGCCTTTCTCACTCACTGGTCTGTCAAACATGGTGTAAGGGTTTCTCTAGCAAACATTGTTCATCTTCTTTCTCCTCTATTTTTGTGCAGCATTTGCACAACAGCAGATGGTAACTTTCTCATGTCTGCTCCAGTTTGTCTGCACGTATGGGGTTTTGACCTCTCCACAGCCATAAAAACAAGCTTTTGCGTGAGCGACGAAGGAAAACATGTTCCAAAGGAGACATC
Source organism: Adrianichthys oophorus (assembly GCA_036245035.1). Lineage (NCBI taxonomy): Eukaryota > Metazoa > Chordata > Actinopteri > Beloniformes > Adrianichthyidae > Adrianichthys > Adrianichthys oophorus. Next base: position 19,704,907 of record BSAI01000138.1, read on the forward strand.
CCAACTTTGTCTGACACTCATGTGCAATGCCTGAGAGCATGTGAGCCTTTTGAGCATGCTCAGAGACAAACCTGCAGGCTCCAGCTCTAATTCACCTCCTCAAACTGATCACTGTCAGACCAAAGTCATTTTCCAGGAAAACAAAACATTTTGGTTAATAAAGTGATTCCAGCAAGGAGAAAAAAAACACTGGAAGCCTTGAAAAGCTTCACAAAGTAAAAGCTGTTAATAATGTGCAAATTATAATTTCTCGTCTTTCCCCGTTTTTCTCCTCTCAAGTTGTCAGACTAATGACTGTGTCAACAATAAGAAAAATATTGATAAAATTAGTAATTTCCCCACTGCAAATATGTCCCACTAATGCAGAAGTAAACATCATCCACTGAGGAGTGAAACAAAACACTAGTGTCCCCACATCGTTTCAGTAATGATGTAAACTCTTATTCCAGACTGTGCACACATGCAGGGAAGCAGCAAAAACCAACATTTAGTGTTTTTTAAAAGTGCTTTGGAGTAAATTTGTTGTTTTAATTTACTTTGAATGCACTGATTCTGAAGCAGCTTTGTGACTTGAAAACTACTTTTAAATTGTGTTTTTTTCTGCTTTAAATAAAGAAAACAGCTATTTTATTCCATTAATCAATCATTTTATCAGCTAGGTAAAGTTGCTTTATGTAACATTATGGAAGTTACAAAAATTATTTAAAACAGCAGCTTATAGAGCTAGATATAAAAGTATTAACTCAAACAAAATGAAACACAAGTGATGCAAACGCAGCAAAAAAAATCCGAGGTTTCCCTTTCCATCTCAGGATGTCTCACCTGTGATGGTGCAGGTACGGCCTGCTGACTGCGGTGCTTGTTGTCTCAGCCAGCCAATCCTCCTGGCACAGCCTCACAGACAGCAAACCCACCATGGGAATGGCTCCATCCTGCAGCCACTGATGTCAGCAGTTTCCACTGGAGTTTTCCTGGCCAGCAGCGAATCTGTGGAATTTCTCTCCTCCATTCCACGGATGAGGATTCGCCCATCCGCCCTGCCCTTTGAGCTTAGCACGTCGGCATGAACTGAGCAGAAAGAATCCCACCTGAACTTTGTTTGTCGTGCTCACATCTGAGGCTGCTTCCTGACCAAAGATGTGGTGAGAGCTGAGGAATGAAGTCGCTTTGTGTTGCGTTTGGTCAAATCGACCTTTTTTAGCAAACTCTCAGGCAACCTGGAGGGACAGAGGAATCTCCACACGCCAGCTTTTCTTTTTAGCAGCTGAAGTGGCTGTTTTTTTTTTCTTTTTTTACCAAGCACAAAATTCAAAATGTTCTGCTTTTCTTTGCAGATATAAAAATCCACCAGAAAGAAGGTGTAAGAACGTAGAGACTCAGAAAGAAGCAGCTCTGTATTTCCTTTTGGTCATTGAATGAATAAATGCCTATTTATTTTCCTGAAAGATGCAAAACATTCAGGAAAATCTTTGTGGTGTGATGTGGGTTTCATTGGCAAGAATCAGTGAATGATGGACCCAAAAAAGCAGGAGACCAGGCCTGAGGCACAAACTCAAAGGTTTAATAAATAAACTTCAACAGGACAAAACCTGAATCGAAAAGCTGAAAATCAGAAACATAAATCAGGACAGCTGTGGATAATTGACAACTTGACAGGAAAAACTTGAACCTGATAAAACTGACGACCAAAAGGGTCAGTCCTCTAAGACACTGAGGGGGTAGAAACACAGGCAGGTCTGAGAATGATGATTCCTTTTGTAGATTTTCCTCTGCAGCTGGTAAGGTTAAAAATCGAGTTAAAATAGACATTTTTGACACCAGAAAAGCTTTAATAAATAGTTTAGTTCAACATCAAAACAAAATGCTAATAACTTAAAGGGAGCATGTTTTTTAATTAAAAAAATACAAAAGGTGAATTTTTGTTATCATACAAAATGATTCAGGAAACTTCAGCAGCTTTATTCGATTATTATAGTCTTCATAAACTGATGCATTTTCACACCAATAATACAAATTGTTCTGCGGTGACCTTAATAAAAACTATGGTTAGTCTGAGAATCAAACCAGCAATGAGGGTCCTTGTGGGTCCGTGTCCAAACTGCGTCTCAGCTCCTGCAAAACATCCAAAACAGTTCAACTTAAGCAACAATAAAGCTTAGAAGGCAGAGCAGGGATTCAAAAGTTGGTTTGGTGCTTACACAACAATCCTGCAGTGTCTCGCCAGGACGTGGCTGCCTGTGTATGTGATGTCACACCTCACCTCGTTGTTGGAAAAATCCGACTCCTGGACCAGTTGAGATGGGTTCACCGTCACCTAAGAAAACAGCGGAAACTTCAGCGCCTCGTTTTGGATGTCAACCCGAGGCTCTGCCACCCCACCTTAAGAACATAGTTTCCAGGAGGCACGTCAGTGATGTCGATCCACTGACAGTCAATGTTGGCGTGATACGTATCATAGCAACCAGGACCAAGCCCCTGGAAACAGCACAAACCAATTTCACAGCATGTTATATTGAAAGAATGGAGTTCAAATTGAAAAGAAAAACAACTGCAGACTGACTTGAGTGTGAGCAGTGCAAGCAAACCGCCGTCGGACTCCGGGGTCACACGAAGTGTCCTCCAGACAGAAGCTGGCTTTGTGTCCCTCGGCGACCTTCTGTCCAGTGGAAACATCCAGCAAATCATAGTTGCTGAAGGCCTCCATGCTGTGGTAATGCCTAAAAACAAACACAAGCAACATTCTGGAGTCCAATATTTTCATGTTAATTTTATTGGCTGCACTTGATCGCTGCTAAATGAACAAACAAACAAAATGGTCAAATTAACTTGAAAAGACCAGATGGGAATTGTTCCTGGGTTCTCCAGAGTTAAGTGTGTCTGTTAGGGCTCTGCAGCCTGAGGCTTCAGGTCAAAGAAAAATAAAACCTTTATTTCAAAAAGTAACTGTAAAGTAAAAACCAGGTAAGTAGTAAAGTACAAAGAAAAAAAATGAAATAAAAAAACAAAACGCATCACAAGTCAAACTAAAACAATTTGACAGATTTTTGTGTCCTCAGAAAACCAATTTTCAAGGTTTTTAAGTGAATCAAAAATACCGCAAGGGTCACGTGGTTAGCTCCGATCTAATTTTGATTAGTTAGATTTGCACATTTCTAGCGGAGATGCACCACAAACCGTAGAAAAAAACTTTTTTTTTCACTCACTGCTTCACCTGCTGCTACATTTGCTGCAATGACAGGAACTTTTGAGTCTTTTATTTTGAAAGGAAGTCATGCGAACCTCTGTCAAAATGAAAGACTATTTCACATTTACAAAAAAGCAAATATTTATGTTTTATTTATGCCAATGCAATCATAAAAGTAATAATAATTTAAATACAAATGAGTGTCTTATTTTTCTAAGACTTGGCTCCTACTGGGTTATCATCAGTGAGAAATCAATCTAAAATGCTCTTTGTTGAATGTTGCAGACCCCTGTGGTCTAACTCTGACTACCTGCCAATTTATTATATTTACTTTTCTCAAAGGAATTTAGAAAACAAAAACTAAAAGGTGCTTGGAAATAAACTGTTTTCTATAAGGAGCTTATGTTAACCTTTTGAGTCTACAGAACACCTTTAATAGGGCTTTATTTGTCTTTTTTTGCTCATTAAGGATGAGTTAAAAGAAGTGACGCACTGGTGACAGCTGTGCCATTCCCACTCATGTCTGGGTTTCAGTGGAAGGAAGTCTGCAGTTCCCTGGTTCTTCACACGCTGAGGAAACCGCAGCAGAACTCTGTAGTCCAGGTCGCTCACGCTGTGATGGTACGCAGACCTGGAGGAGATGAGTACACCAAGCTGACATGCATCGCTTCATCATACATGTCCTCCACACTCCAGCGAACACTGAGCTCCCTGTCCAGCAGATTCTGCTTTCTTAGCCCAGAACCCGTTTATCTGTCATTTCAGAGAGTATTTTCCCTGGCAAGGTGTCCGCACAGATCAGAGAAGAGTCTCAGGCAGCTTCCAGGTTTGTGTCCGTCCTCTCCGTCACTCTGCTGTCAAATCCAGGTGGGCAGAGGGCCAACACAAATCCTCCAGGGAATGCTGCTGTCGAAATCTGACATAAGTTCATATTTGCATGTGTCTGCTAACAGCTTTAGTGACTCACTGTGTTATTTCTAGAAGCACAGGACACAACAGCTGCAAAGCAAAGTTAATTAACAAGTGCTTTATAAAAACTAAAAATTCCTAACAAAATAAAGTACCTGGAAAGGCAGTTCTCCTCTGCTGCACAGCGAAGCGCATACATCTGCACTCTCTGTATGTATGAAGCTTCTTGGATGTAGTAGGGGTCTGGGATCAGGTCTGGGAGACCTGGAGAAACAAAAAAACTCTTCATCCGTGAATGCACACTTTGCAGTAGTAATTGTTTGCCATAAATGGGAATTTTAGCATCACATTAAACGTGTATGTTCGTAATATGAACAAATTATAAAATAATGTTATCGGTTTTTTGCTATATCTGAAGTGACATTATGGAGTAAAATGAATTATGGTTTAATATTTAACATGACAATATTAAAATGAGTGACCCGTGAGTGAGGTTAAAGTGGCCTCTCGCCCCCCTCTCACCGTGGTGGAAGAACCTGGTGCCATAGCCGGTCCCTGGAGGGCGGCTGTCCAGCCTGTTCCTGCGGTCTGGTGCGTAAACGTCGTAGTAAACCGAGTTCCTGTGGTGGATGCTGTGTGGATCCCGTGGGTCGCTCGCATCTGTCGTTTCCGCGGCGCTGGGAGGAAGCTGAACATTGTTGCTGCTGGACGGGTCTGGAGGAGAACCGTTGGACTGTGGAGAAGTGACCCTGGTTGGCGCGCGCGCTCTCTGCGCTCTCGGGGCGTCTCCTGAATGGCTCTGATGAGGGACCGGATCCTCCGCGGGCTGGTTGCTCCACACCGGGATGGTTGATGAATTTGAACTCCCGTGTTCGACAGCGTAGACTCGGTTGCGCTCTGAGTCCCCCGCTCTGCTCTGCGCCGCACGCGCACGTTGCGCGCCGGCGTCACCTCCGGGGGTGCTCCGGCCTCCCCGCGCGACTCCGCCGCCGGAGAACTCTGGTGTGGCGGTAAAAGATGGGGCTAACTCTGGGCGCGTGCCACTCCTCCCGGAAGCGAGAAGGTACTGACCCCCATCAGCACCAAGAACCGACGCATCCGTTTGGCCGTTTTGTTCCAACATCCCCGCGGCGCCGGCCGAGCCCGCGGGTGCGGTCCTCGTGGGTCTGCTTGGTGCTGCAGGCGCGTGGGTCTGCTGTTGCGTCGTCAGCAGCAGCTGCGTGCGCCTCCTGCCCTGCGAGGGCGCGTGGTACCGAGTCCCGGTGCTCAGCAAACTGAACACCCGACCGTTGTTCTCCCACTGAATCCGATGCCTCCACGGTCCAAGGCGCGCGTCAGACTGATGCTGAGCGCTTCCGGAACCCAGCAGAACATGAAGAAGGACAACGAGCGCGCAGCCTGACCTCCCCATTGCAGTGCTGTCAGTGCGTGTGAGAGGAGCTGCAGAAATGAAGCATTTTTTGGAACACTGGAGGGAGGGCTTGGTCTGGTCTCGGACGTAAAAGACAAATAGTTTTTAACTGCATAAAACACACGGGTTATTTGGAGCATGTTTTCAAACTTGTCTTCTTTCTCAACAACATTCCACAGAGGTGCAGCTTTCTTATGCTGGGATGAGAAAGGTTTGACGGCTCTAACTGTTCCTAGAAGGAAACACATTGAAATCATTTAAGAAATAAACAAACTGATGTCAGCCTTTGAAAAAAATGACCTCAACCCACTCTGGGATTTCATAGAATACAAGTAAAACTGAAACATTTCAGAAATGGATTCCATCAAAAACAGACAAAACAAGCTTTTGAGCTGGGATTTGGTTCTTTAGTTTACGGATTGAGTCTATTATTATTTACTTTTATGGATTTTTGGATTATTAGAACTACCAGTTTATTTACTGCTTTAATCTGTAAACGATTACCAAACAGAATGTATTGGGTGTAAACGTTGGATGTACGAAGAAATGACATAATTTTAAGCCTGTATTCAGAGCATTCACAAGAGTTTCCTCGAATAAAGTTCATCTGATCTAACTTTGAAACCATGAACACTGAGCCCCTAAACCTGAAGCTCACAACTGCACCACAAGGTGGCAGTAGATCTCCAAAGCGGAATTCAGTTCTTCTTTATTTGCTTTAATAATCTTTAATATGAATGCAAAAAAGAAATGATAGTTTTACTCTTTCATAATGACAGTACAAAAAACTCAAAATATTGCTTTAGTGTTTCAGAGGAAAAGAAATGTGGGACAAAACATTTCCATTTCATGCCTCTTTTTCTGCTGGAACCACCTGATGATCTATCCATAAGCCATACGCCATTATGGGTTACAAAATCAGAGAAACAATGTTTTGGATTAGAGGTCTGCAACCTTTAATGCTAAAAAAAAAGCCATTTGGTCCAGTTTCATACAGACCAAAACCCAGTGAGAGCCACAAAGTCCCGCCCTACCCTTTAAATACACTTTATTCATTGAGGAACAAAGGTATAAGAAAGTTTATTGTAAGGAGGAAAAGTACTTTTGAAGTACTTTCTGTGTGTATCATTTGTTTGTTTAATGACATTTAATTTACTCATCAAAAGAACATCTTTTTAGGTTCATAAATAGATCCCTACAGGTTTGCTGTAACATTAGAAGCTCTGTCAAAAGGGCAAGTCCCCTTTGTTTGCATTTAAAAGATTTGGACTGAGATTATTATCAGCAACAATAATGCACATAGCAATAAATATTAAAGTAAGTGATCAAAGTGTGGTAATCTGTGCTCCGGATCCTGTTGATATTTGATCATTGACTTAGAAGGTGAAAGATCGGCCCCTTTTTCTTCGTTTGGATCTTTTCCCAGCAGATCAGTTTGACGTGCACGCTCATGGAGCCCAAGAGGAAACAATTTAAAAGACATCCACCTGAAAAAAACTCTTCTGTCTGAGCAAACAACAAAAACCCAATAGAGGCTATAAATACACCTACCCTGAAAAGCACTCCCAGCCTCCTTACAGTCAAAGTATAAATTCTAGCGTGAGTGTTAGAACCGGAGCAGGAGTACGTGTGACTGTGTGGAAAGTAATGACGTGGCTGAACTCCAGCTGGCTCAGACTGAGGAGCCTAAGTCCTCCACTTTGTCAGGCAGCTTCTCCTTTGTCCTCCATCTCCTCCTGGCACATGTGATGAAAGCTCTCCTGTTTTCACTTGCATCAGTGCAACCGAGATCCTAAATTTTACACTGCAAAGAAGTAGCCTAAAAATAAGAAAATAACATTAATCTTACCAAGAAAATGTGGTAAAATGATCTGTCTATGCAGCAAGTAAGTTTAGCTTAAGAAGATTATAATACGATATTCCATTCTAGAAGTTCCACACAAGTGTTCAAAAAGGAAAGATAAGCATAAGCATGAATAAAATGATTTCCAGTTTGTACATGTGGAACGTGTAACTCAGCAGTGGAGGAACTGGGTCAGGTTTGTCCAGGAAAGTGTCTCGACTGGGTTTGTTTTCTTTGTAAAGAAGCTGGGCAGAAGGAAGCCTCTGTCATGTGTATTTGTGTGGTGAGACATGACGACCGGCACACAAATCATAAAGCCAACACTACCAGAGAACCTTTGGAGCATGACTGCATGCGAGTTCCTCGCTCAGACGTTATCAGAAACAAATCGTTTGTCCCCCTGCAGTCATCACGCATGCTGCTGTCATTTTTAGCACCACGACTCCCTGCAGCCAAGGTTGCAGCTCACGACCACCTGTTAGGACGTCACAGCTTGTCATTCCGTGTCCTTATGACAGCCACATGACGGATTACATGTTCCCACAGCTAAAATACCTGTTACGGTAAGAGGTGTCATGTGAAAGGCAGGTATGACGGAGCAGCGGCAGGGCCTTTCCACCACGGCCTGCAGTGGGTTGCAGAGTTTCTATTTAATGCATGACTCCAATCTTTTACCTCAAAAAGAAAAAATGTCAAAATAATTTTTTAAAAAAACAGCTTTTGTTCAAAGCATCTCCAGGAGGGAATTGGAATTTTCCTATTTCAAGCAATCAAAACAAAACAAACAGCGATGGTAGGAAATTGAAGGGAACTCTTCCACAGAAGTGTTTGCAGTTTAAGTTTTCCACTCTGGTACAATTAAGGCCTTCAAGGAAATCACGGGCATATTTTAAATATGGAAACATGAGGAAGATCAACAGGTGCCTTATAAAGTTTACACGGAAGTTTCTTGCTATTCGTCCCTGACCACAGCACAAAAGCTTCTTAGAGTAAAAAGACCCTTGTTTGAAGACATATCGTTTTAGTTTCCTTTAGCAAGAACAAAATATTTGTTTAAACATTTAGTTCATTTTAAAGCAACACATAAAATCAAAACAATACAAAATTAAATCATAAAAGGAGCAGAAGGAAGAAATCTTATATTATCTGCCCCATCGACAAAAGTGAATCAAAGTATATAAAAGAAAATGATTGTTACATAAATATTTAGCTCAGCCGACATTTTAAATGAACAGAAACACGTGCACTTTCATCCACACAAACCCTCATTTAATCTTGCCTACACAAGGCTCAGTGGCATCATCTACTTAAAAGTTTTATAAATGAATTTTGCTTGATAAATAATTCTACGTATTTTCTATATTTGCTTAGCATCTTGGTTTTAAGAATACTTTTAAAAGAGGCAACTGATTTGGTTTTAGTTTCTTTGTCCAGTTTATTCCATAAGTTAGGTCTGTATACTGAAATATATCTTTATTTGTTCTAAATCATGCTTTTTATGAATATTTTATGTCCTTTTCAGTCAATATGACTTTGTCTTTTGTAGAATTTAACCTGTAATTGAATGGTAACCGTTTCATGTGTGTATTGTACGTAAAATTGAGAATTAACTAGGTCACTAAATGTAGGTGTTTTCAAATGACTAAACAGTTGTTAAAATAATCTTATCAAGAATGTGTTGCAATTGCAAAATAGTCGCGGTTTAAGGAATCCTGTCCAAGCGACCATTTTCTTAATGCGCTGGCAGATTGATGTTGCTTATTTGAAGAAAACTTTTCAAATTTTAAGAATTTTTTTAGTTATTTCTGGGGGCTGCTGTAGTTGTAGAGCAAGTCAAACATTTCTGAGGAAAAAAGACCCAAAGTTCATACTTTAAGAACTGTTGGAAACATGCTGAATTTTAGCTGCTTAATCCTGTTTATATATTCATGTTCATTTCATGTTAGCTATCCATTTTTATCAAACGTCTAATGTTAACATAACTTCTCTTTTTTTAATCAGTGCCATTTCCCTACATAACTCATTTTATTTTTTTTGTTTTAGCCTTTTCGTTGTTTTTAGTGTTTTGAATCGTTGATGTGACAAATTTGTGCAAGTGAATTTGTAGCTAAAACTCCATTAAGACTTGGTCTACAATGGTGTACAATCCAAAACTGATTTTTTTTTGTTAAAACCAATAAACAAAATTCTGTATATATTAAATATCCCTTACCTGGAGAAAAGCTAAAAAAAAATAATCTAAAATAAATTTGGAGCTCTGCTTCTGCTCATTTCTTTTTGCAAGATGCCTAAGCTGCTTTCTAGGAAATTATTGAAGCGGTCAGGACTTTTGCCGTTTGTTAGAACATTAACAATAAATGCATTTGTCTCAATATTTGCAATTAAAGTCATATTTTTTGGGTCAAGGTTATAAACTTGAGATATTTCCAAGACTTTTGTTTATATAAAAAACAAGAAAATTTTGAATAGTTAAAACTGAACCAAATTTCACGACTTGTGAATCATTTTAATGGAAAAAAGGTTACCAATTGTGGTTTTTTTCAGAAACTCCCACACTTACCAAAAACCTGTCTTGGTCTCTAATGCAGTTTGGTTTCTAATGTAGCGCATTATAAATAGAACGATTTAGCTGATGTTTGCAAATCTCTTATTTTAAGGATTTTAATAATCCTTAGTAATCTGAATCACCTCAAACAAACCTGTTTGAAACAGCCTTAAGAGCCTCTGGATTATAATCCAAATATATGAATCCCAATTAAACTGGAGTTAATTCCAGGAACCCAAACAATAAAATGTCAGTTATATTTCACTTTTAAAACTTCAAATAAATGACAGACATTAAATGCTTTTTCTTTTGCTTGAGAAAAATTTATTTTGCGACAGGAACCAAAATGGTCCAATAAAAGTCAGTGGTTTGACACATATGATAGTGAGATCAAATGTTATGAAGAAAAAAAAAAAAAAAAACACCTTGACAAGTAGGTAAAAAGATAAATTAACATTGTTTTCTTCCTATATATAAAATTCCTTAGTTAAAAAAAAAAGATAAAAAGAACATTGATGCTATTTACAAATCCTGTACAGAAGAAAGGGCATTCTCCTTGCTGAAAAACAAAAGGAGACAATGAGGTTAGACAAAACATTTAAGATTTCATCAATAAATTGTTATTTTCATCTCTACAGTCTGAAACATGAAGCTAAAACTACCAAGACTCACCTATAAACGATTGAGCAAGTTGTTTTGAATATCTTCATAGACCTGGTTGTAGAGGTCTTCTTTGGAATTCAAACCATTGAGGTACTCTGCAAACAACAAAATGATCCATTTAGAGAAAACAAAGGGCCTCTTAACAGCTGTTTTTCAAACATTTTGTCCAAATCTTTTGTTTTATTAAAAAAATATGTCCTTTTCACTTATTAGTAACTGTAAACAAATGCAATTCTTCTTTTTGTGTCACTAACTTTAACATCCTTGCGCTACACATAGATCAGACAAGTAACTCCAGGTATGAACAAACTCCATCCAGCGTACCAATGTTTAAGCCGCTTTCCTCCATCTGCTGTCTGTGTTTCAGGTACATGGGCCACACATGACCATCAAATAGGCCAGGGGGGTCTGGGACGGTGTATTGCCTTGTACTAAAAATGAAAATTAGGACAAATAGTTAGGGCAAAAACAACTTTCTTTCTGAGAAACTATTTGAAAATGTCGAGCCTGTCCACATAAGTTTAGTTAGCTAACCTTCTTCTCCTTTTGCAGTCCTCGTAGGGGATAGCGATGTAGTAGCACTTGTCAAAAACATCCAGCAGGGGCCTTGAGGTGAGATGGAAAAGGTGATGAGTAATCACATAACAGCTTCCTTGCTAAATGGCTGTAATTACACAACTGTTCCTGCCATCCCTTATCGGTATCACTGCAGAGCGCCTGACTCACGCTGCTGGAACAGAGAGTACAGCCGCTGCAGTCTAATGAGACACAGTTCTGCTGAATTTCTTATCTACAATTGCATGACGTGTAGCATGTGAAGTTAGCACGTGACTTGGCAGCTGTCACACTGCCCTTTCACTAATCACTGTTTCCTAATTACTAGATATTTGCAGGACTCAGAAGAAACTACTAGCATTTCTTTTTAAATTAAACAAGCCAATAACATTTTCTAACAAATCAGAGATTCACTTACGCATAGTTATAAAGCAGAAATCCCTCCACAATCAGGATGTGAATCTGCTCTTCGCTGCTGGTCACGGCGGGAACAGGGGACAGGGTGACCCCATGTGAGCGTGCAAACTTCACAGGGTTCTCCATCCAGCCCTTTATCGTGTTGGTCATGGCCTCCATATCCAACGCAGTGATCACTGAGGAAGAAGAGTGACAGAAAGGGAGATAAACAGAAGATAAGAATAAACACAAACAAAGATTGGAGCCAACTAGTAATGTGTGCGGGTACATTAACCAAATACTGCTGATGTGCATGATTGTGAGGAAGAGCTGTGTGAGTGGAACTAAATGAATGAGGTAAACATGGAGTCACTAGCAGTCTTCAGTGGAATCTTACCATCCCATTGTTTAAATCCGTCCTCCCCGACTTGTATGTGATCGGGTTTCTGAAATAACAGTGACCAATAAAATATTGCTGCAACCTAACAGCTATGAAATCTTGAAGAACTCACTCGCAAGCTTGAGTTGAAAGTCCAAACAAATTCAATAAAAGGGGAAATGAATAAAGGCAGCAGAAATCAGCATGCACAAAATTATAGAGTAAAAGGAGACGTTTTAAAACTGGGGTTTAAAAAGTTAGAGACAATACTTTTTAAAAAAAATGAAAGTTAGAAAACTATAATTAGTCCTTAAATAGCAAAGAGGTCAAATAAATATTCCAATATCTATAAAAGGTGTAGGGGAATGGTATGCTAATTCCCCTTTTAGCCCACAGCACAAATGAGAGGGGAAACTGCCCAGCAACAGCTAAACAAAAGCCAGACAGCATAACATTTATTTAAAACAAACCTTGAAAAAGTCATCCTGGTGCACCACGCAGCAGTTGGGCAAAGTCTTGATCAGTTTATTTGTCAGAGTGGTTTTACCACCATTTGTTACACTGTAAAAGGAAAAAAAAAAAAAGAAAGAGAAAAATGACACAAATTGATGAACAGCTAGCTTCTTTAACGCAACTCTTTCATGTTTTGTGGTTTAAAATTGAGGCAAATCAGTGTTTACATTAGTGTCTTCTTCGTATAAAAACCCTAAATGAAGTTTAAAACATCACTATAAAATGGGTCACATATCAGCTTTGAAATATTAAACTATAAAAAGATTTATGATAACTTTCAACGCTTTGCTTTGAGATTCAAAATGATTCTCCCTCCATTTTTTAACCGAGTCACGCGGCGATTTTCAAAAGTCCCGCTCGATTTATGACAACAAACAAACCGGACGTGACAGAGAAAAGGCGGGCGGCTGATGAAAGACACGAAACATCAAGATTACCGACTAATTTACTATCTCAATTTAGAGTCGTTTGGGTTTACTTAAAAGCAATGTTAGTACGATCTTTTTTAAATCAATTACAAAACATAATGGTGCCAAACTAGACTGCCATCACATTAAGACAAGATCTAAAATGAGATTATTCAAACGGTTTAGTATTCTCACACAAGACTGAGTAATTCACAAACATCGGGACACAAAAGTTTACACTGAAAGGAATAAAACAGAAAACAAACGTACCCTCCAATTCCTATAATGTACTTCATCGTTCCTTCTTCTATTTCTTTCTCTAAGTCAACGTAAGATGAAGACAATCAACTAAATTATAAGGTGAAAAGAAATCCAAAACCCGCTGAAGTCTTCAGAAAGTAAACTCTAGTCTGGTTTGTTTAACTCTCACGAGGGTCGCCTCTATTTATAATAGCTGCTTTGTGTGACGTCACACCACGCAGAGGAGAGGGCGTTCTCGTGATCAGAGGTGGTCCTGCTCATTTTCCCCTCGTGCGACGTGCCTCTTTGCAACAGCCAATCAGATCAGTTCAGTTCCTCTCGCCAGCCAATCACAGTCCACAAACTTTTCCACTCTCGTCCGCAGCTGCTGCAGTGTATGCCACCTTACGCGACTGTACCTAATAAACTTCGTGAGGAAACGACTTATGGAAAACTACCTTTGATGGTAGCGCATTGATAGACTGAAATGAGAAATGAAACACAGAAACATGCTACTAAAAATATCCGTTTACTACAACCCTGTTAGAATGTAGTGGGATGGCCACAGGATGTAGTATTTTGGAAGCGAAAATGGGTACAGTATCAAAAAAATTGCTCTCTGACCTAATAATATCTTATGAAGGTATTTCTCAAGTAAAAGTAGCAGTAGAAGATTAAGTATAGGTTAGTAGTAGTATTTCTCAAGTATGAATGTGTACTCAGCCCATTCAAAAAAAGTAGGCGAGTCATAATAAACAGGCACAAATAGCCTGTACTTGCTTAAGTAATAATAAAACATCAGTGGTGGAAAACTGTACCAGAAACAGTTCTGACAAAATGGATTTCTGGTTTGAAAGAAAATGTAAAATAATTCAGAAATCCTTTTTTTTTAAAGACATTTTGATGCAATGACTTACTTTTACCAAAACAAAAGCCCATTGAGACAACTGTTTGCAATATTGGGCTATTTAAATAAAATTGAATTAAGAATTGAATTAAAAACAGAGCTTCTTGATAGTTTTAAACTGACTGACAAAGTATTTGATACTTAAACCTTTATTGACAATACAAGACACGGTCTCTTCAATTTTTCAAGTAACAATCAATTAAAAAAGAATTCTGCTTATGCAGACAAAGCAAACAATAACTTGTACCTTTTCTTTACATATATAACTTTTTAGGAACTACATCTCTTAATATAGTGTCAGTTCTTTTTTCGTGTATCCTGGAATAACACGCTATAAAAACTAGCGTCTCAATAAATGTTTATAAAAAGTGCAATGAAACAACCCCCAGGAGTTAAACTTTTACAAAAAAGCTTTAATAGGCCTTTATCTGAAAATGTTGACTCCCCACCTGTAAATATTAATCTTATTTAAGCATCTTTGTGATGCAGCCTGAGGTCTGATTAAATCTCTTAACTGGAAAAAATCTTCCCAAACGAGCCAGTTATGGTTGTGATTTTTGTCCCAAATATTTCTGGTGGTTTTACGTTGACAAATGAAGTTTCTCCCTTTTTTTGTTATTCAAATCGTTGCATTTTAAATCCAGATTCCATGACTCCACTTCTTGACGTCACCTGGATAAATGATAACACAAATCATCACAAATAATGCTTCTGATTTTATTGCCACTTTATGTCATGTAAGATTTATTGTGTATCATTGTGTATAATTGTGCCTCTTTTTGTTTGTGTTCATGTGCTGCTGTCTGCACCTTGAGAGGAAATGCCTCTCAGGGATAAATACACTTTTTTAAACTGAATTGCAAAGATCTACAAAAAAAACCTTCTTTTGTATATTATTTCAAACCTCTTTACAGCCTACCTTTCAGTTTTTTCAGAATAAATCACAGTTGTAATTGTTCCAATCATCTTCCTTGCTGTGTTTTTTTGGTAAAACAAAGGAAATATGCGGACAAGCTGTGAAATTCCTTTGGTTACGATGAAAAAAATCAAAATTCGGTTCTCAAAGAAAAAGATTTGCACTACTGTATAAATGTGGCATGTTTGATGCTTGTACTGAATCAAATAAAAAATACATATAATAAAAGGATATGCCATTTTGTGTTTTTTACTCTTAAAAAGTTGAGTAAAAGTCACAACACATTTTCATTTGTACTTGCATGTTTTTATGTTTGGGTTTATCAGGCAAAACTAGCAATAATCAAGAGAAAACAATTATGGAGGAGAAATTTATTGATTCATTTTGCAGTGAGTGTATAGAGCACAAATAAAATATGTAAACAAGCAAAGAAACTCTTGCAAACAGCTAAAGGTGACAAGTGGGGAGCGCAGAATTTTTTTGTATTATAAATGTTGTGCTTTTCACGGGTCAAAATGAAAATATTTTCATTTAGGGAAGTGCATATTATTCATTTATATGTTAATTTTTTCTAAAAAAATCAACAAGTAAAGAAAAAAATGTAAATAAAAACTCAAGATAAATTACATTTGATTTACATTTGTTACATTAGAGTTTAGTAGGTTTTCAGTGAACCAAAAACAGCATTTTTTTTTGTTAGTGCTAAGTTTGAGTTAAACAGTGCAATTGGTGAGGAGAAAATGAAAATTCTAGATTTTTGTTTTCCCTACTTTAATTATGAGTGGAAGCTGAAATACGCGCAGAAACTTCCACAAGCAACCATAAACTTGACAAATGCATATCTGTCTCCAGCATGGATCAAAAAGAAGTTTCTAAACTTAAACCATTACATTTTGTTCTGAAACCTCTCAAAGGTTATATTTGAACCAAAATGTGACTGTGCAAATCCACATAAATAGCAGGTTTTCATTTTTAGTTTTCTGTAATTCCACCGCTACAGATGGAAGACAATAAAAAAGAAAACAATGAATGCATGAAACACAACAGGGAAAATCTGAACATTTGAGCTTGCAAGTGTCTTTGATTTCTTTCCTCTAATCTTGATATAATTACAGAAATACTGAATTATAAGAATGCAATGTTTGTTTTCTTTGTAGTCACTTTTTATAATGTAAATTTATCCTTTTGGCTTAGTATTTATCTCCTACAAGAAACACAATATCAGCTGCTGTTTCATTACAAAGCATATGTTAGTTTTTGTGGCAGTAATACACACAATAAGAAAGTATTGCTCACGCTAACTGATTTTCTCACAGGTTTTCTGGGTCCGAAAATGCAAAGATGTATTAAAGGCAACAAAGGCACAATATAGCAAAACATTCACAGAGCAAATGAAAATGAAAATACATTCCACATTCAGAAACTTTATGAAAAAAGCCAGAAAGACATAATTGAATGGCAATAACGAAAGAAAAAAACAATTTGCATCGTGAACCCCTTACAAACACGCTAAAAGTAATGGGAAAGAGTCAATCTTTTGTGCTTCAAAAAACATACATTTTTGTTTTAAAAATCAAGGAAAAAAAGTGCAGTCTTTCCAATTTGATGTTTCAGGATGTAAAACATGATTATATCATACAAAGAGCTCATAGGAATTCAGGTTGCATGTTATATTTCACAACATTGCCTGAAAGAATGAAGTGAGTAGCAGTTTTCAGCTCATATTGCACAGCAGCAACTTTCTTTGTACGCTTTAAAGTTGGGATGAAGCAGAGAGGATATAGAATCTAAATGCAACGGATATAATAGGAACGCATTCCTCCTGACACGTCAGCTGGATGTTGATGGTGTTTGGACTTGTTAAGCATGCCGTTGTTGCAGCCTGGATAAACACAGAAAAAAACCTCAGTCAGCATAATAGTGTGAGTTTAAATGTCCAAAACTAAAGGAGAAAAGCTTCAATTTAAAACGGATAAGTGAAACAAGTGGTTTAACTTGATGGAATTACTCAGTTTGAGTTTATTACTTTGTAACCTTGTTGTCACAGCTTGCAGAGATATTCACATAGCAGTTAAAATAAGTACAAGCGGACGTGCCTTTTCCTGCACCTAAAAGCTGTCAGAGTCAATAATGGGTTGATGAGGGGCCAGAGGTCTTGTGCGATGCTACGTGCAATACGTGTTACGACTTTGCCGTTGAGGCTGCCGAAAGGGCGGGATGTTTGAAGAGGCCTGTGTTTTCTGGGCAGCACACGTGATCTGCTTGTTCCTTTTGGAAAGCAACTAATGTGTTTGAGGAAACGGCAACAAAGGAGAAGAACAGGTTGGGGTACAGTTTTTGTTGGCAGCCTTGGAGAAAATCTGTAGTGTCCAAAGGAGGTTGAAGGAATGTGGAGCTCTGCCATTTTTTGTTAATCATGCAGATGGGATGTGGGCTTGTTGTAGGGAAACTGCCAGTGCTAAAGAAATTAAAATATCATTAAAGAAGTTAAACACAAGCAACTGATGGAAGGAAGAAACAGTCAAATAAAAACAAAGGAGCTTTATGCAGCGTTGCTTAGATACATTTCAAACTCTGCAAACCATGTGATCGTGCAAAGATTAAAAACAGTTTTTAACTTCTCTTTGATCCACACCTTCTCTACATTTTTTCAGTCAGGACAGTCGAGAACTTTTTGCAGAACTTTTAACCAATCAATCAATCCATCAATCAGTCAAAGAAGTTCGACTGGCATTCATTGTCATTATTTTGGAATAAAAAAAATTAGATTTATGTTCTAAGAACAAGTGCTAGTTTTAGGTTTTATGAGCATTTCTTAAGATTTGGCCAACACATGCTAAGGTGGTATTCTAATTTTGTTTACATTTTAATCTAAAATGAGTCATTTTCACTTATTGCACAAGTTTTATGTTGCTGTAATCAACATGAAATATATTAAGATGCATAAAAACTCAAACAACACAAGCTATTTGCATAGAATTTGCAAAAAAAAAAAATATATATATATATATATTATTGTGCTTTATGACATTTAAATTTTAAATAATTCTAACTTTTTTTTTCCCTTTTTGAATGCGGATGTGGAACTCCTTAATTCTAGATTGTGATATCTTATTATAGGATTCCTTGCTAAGTAAACAATATTTGCTGCATGGACAGCTCATTTTAGTGATTTTCTTCTTAAGGTTTGTGTTCTTTTCCTATGTTTAGTCTACCTTCTTTTACAGTGTAAAAGGTGATTTTTGTGTTTTTCTTGTTTTAAATCAGCGTTATGTGTAGTTTTTGAGACTTTTCAATTCTCCACTTTCTGTCAACTCTAATCAATACTCCGAGTCCTTGATAACAAGGTCATTATTATCTTTTCTCAATACCAATCAATATTTTTTTGGCAGGGCAATGTGACCGTGTTGGTGTCAGTTATGAGTAAAGAGCACGGTTTGCCACATTGAGATTCAACCAGTGAAAGAAGACGCCAAAAGGTAAGAAATAAACAGCAAAAATGATGGAAGAAAAACTTTAACAAACCATTGCAATAAGCAGAAAGATTTTAGAAATCTAGCACTGAATTAGCAAAAGGTAAATGTGTTAAAAATACATTGGAAATTTTGAGAACCATTTTTTAATTTTGAAACAAACTCCTTGAAACTTTTATCTGAAAAAAGATGAATGTTCTCAAGAACATAGCACTGGACAGATGGAAAAAGTCAGAGAAGTTCATATTACCTTCATTTACAAAGAAAACTCAGCCCGACTTGTCATCCTTGATCTACAATCACTGACTTCGGCCTGCATAATGGGAAGACACACATGCATTGAAGCCTTTAAAATATTAAAAAGTAGCAATCTTAAAAAAATGACCCTCCTAGATGCTTTTTTATGAATTGAAACCGTTTTCAGCTTGATACCTTTCAGACTTTTTAACAGCTTCCTGTGACAGTGATTGCTTCTCTTGCTGTCGCTGCTCCTGCTCCATCCTTCAATGCAGCCACAGCAGACACACATGATCAGTCACAAAATTATGCAAAGACATTTTTGTTTTGTCAATTATTAGAGCTATAAATGTGTTAAATACAATCTTTTTTTAAAGTCACCTTTCTCTTCGCACTTTAATTCGCTCCTCATCAAATCTAAACATAAGAAATACTGCTGTCAGCTCATGTTATGGAAATTTTGCAGTAAAAATCATTATCTTGTTTGACTTGAATAAGATTAGAATTATTCCTAATATATCATTATAAAGATAAATTTCTCAGCAGCGTGAAGCCCATCCTGCAGATACTCTCTGCAGTCTCTTTTTTCCATCTAGTGGTCACAGATACTTACTGCACCACACATTCAGGGACATGGACGTGCTCCATGGGGACAATCTCTGCCAGTTCATCCAGACTGTGAACGTACTGGATTTTATTCATGAACTTCACACTGAGGAGGAAAACAGGGAAGCAATAACAGCTGGTCAAACACTCCTTACGTCATTTTTAAACCCAATGATATTATTTAACTGGAAGAATTCAGTTTGTCAACATTATCACTACATGTCTACTAATCTAACTAAGATGAATAGGGAAATTTAAACAACCTCTAATACAAATAAAAGCAGAGAATTCTGTGTGTCGGTATGCAGAGTAAAAATATGGAACAATATGGGGTTAGAACATAGACAATGCAATAATATATATATGTTCAAAAAAGCTATAAATGTATGATATGTGAAAAATACAAGAACATGTGACATGTGGATAATGACAGCATATTCTTTCAGAAAATTATTATTGATTTCTTCAAATTAGAGACAAAAGGGTAATAAAAAAATAAGGAAGATGCTTTTTGAGTGGTACAAGCTCTAAGAAGAGTTAAGAGCCAATTTTCTTGAATTGAATTCTTGAACACGACTGTTTGCTTCAACTAATTTTCAAAATGCTTTTTCTTTGCCCCTGACTTTACTTTTTCTACAAAAAGTTGTGCATCCATCCATGTCTGTATTGGCTCCATCCTGAGTTGGGTCATTGGGGTCACTTGAATCTGAGCAGGGGCTCATTTAAGACACATACAAGCACTCTCTTGGGGCAATTACTACTCTATTTTAATCATTTTTGTCTTTCATTTTCAAATGGTGGCATTAAAATGGTCATTTTTTTCCACTAATGTTTTTCATTTTGTTAAATTAACTACAAAACTATTTCAGAAGAGTGTGGTAAAGAGGCTTGCTGGATGAGTTTAATGTGTGAGCACACACGTTTGGAAGTTCAGCAGTTTGTGACACAATTGCATCTCAAACCATAGTTTTGTTCATAACCACAAACGTCTTTGATGACCTTCTATAAATATTGATGAAAAAACAGTGAAGTAAATTCAGGCCATTGGCTGCTGTGCCCTGCAAAATATCAATTTGCAATTGAGCTGCACTCTGAAACAGTCTCAAAAGGCTCATTACCCCCCTAGCAAGGTCTCTGCCTACATCTCATGGGGGGACGATGACGCAGAGAGAGGAGTGGATGGGGGCTAGCTGGAAAATGAGATAAGCCATGTTTCGTCACACCCAGCTTTTTTTTTAACATTCGTTTTTCTCCTGGAATGACAGCACTGGCCCATTATAGTTAATGAAGTTTGACTGGAAATTTCCAATCTGATTTGAGTTCATATTTGTAAAAATTTTCTTCAAATGTTAAAGCATCTCCCTGAGCCAAACATTCTGATTTTTTGTTAAATATAAGTTTTGTTTTGTTTTTTTTTCATTTCTGCAAGTAACTCCAGCTTGAAAGCACATTTTTTAACCTGATAAAAGGTCTGGAAATAGCCAGGACAGTGCGTATGAACCATGTAGGGTGAGCGATAACCAGGGACTTCAGGTTCTTCCTCAATCTGCACACAAACAATAATCAGTTAACAGCTTTTAATTATAACTACAGCTAATTTTTGACACCATTAGCGTTTCTGTTTTCTTCTAAAATGCTCCCTTTTTTACCTTCTGTCAATCATTTGGTAGCACTTCTTCAGCCAGCTGATTCCAGGCATCTTATTTCGAGGAGTGGCGCCGTTCATGTAGATGATCAGGTAATCTTCAGCCACCAGCATCTCAAGGCTGCTCACCACATATCTGGAGGACAGAGGAGTTTTTTTAATTCTCTTTTTGAAATCAGAATAGTTTTTTGATGGTGCAGGGGATAAACTTCAAAGTGCCAAGTTGAAAGAAAATCTTACAGAAAGAGGTTTTCCATAATGTAGTGATAGTCTGGACAGCTGCTGTCAGGCAGGTAACAAGCAGAGAACACAATGATGGCGTTTAGGCCTTCTCCATAGTAACCTGAAGAGAAAATCAATTAATGTTTCTCAAATGCTCGCTGATTTGTTTAGGTTTTTCTGACTAATACTGACCTCCATGTGTGATGATGCGAAGGTAAGGTCTGATGACCTGCATGTCGATACGATGCTCTTGCTCCCCAATGATCACTGTTCTCCACAGCCGCCCATTGTTTGCATTTCCATCTCTGTCTGCCTCTCCAGACCCGTCGCTCGGACCTGCTTTAGCCGAGGCCACCGGGGTGTCATCTGGACAAGGAACAAATCTGACTCAAGAAAAAATAACTCTGCATTTTATGGTGAATGTCCATGGTTGACATAAAAAATATATAATGTGTGAAAAACCCTTAAATGGGATCTTTTGCATCCCAATTATGCTGTTTAACTTGTTAAATCTGATGTTTAGGTTGAGCATGAGAATCAGTTTCCAACCAACAAAGGCTGGAAGTAGCTGAGCCATAGAATAGAATAGAATAGAATAGAATAGAATAGAATAGAATAGAATAGAATAGAATAGAATAGAATAGAATAGAATCTTTAATCAAAAAGGAAATTCAAAAGTAGTCAGCGAATTGCATTCACAATTCTAGCACATGAGAAAAAACAATAAAATAAACAATAAAGCAAACAGAAGAACATTCAAAGATTAAACTCAATAATTGAAAGTATATTAAGACCCTAAAACATTCAAAAATAAAAATTATTTTGATGTTGAGTCGGGGAATTGTACTGCCTCTAAGCTGTCCTGTGTTATAAACATTTTATGAAAGACTTTCTTTTGTTTGTTGTTCACTTCTGTGCAAAGAAAAATACAGAATAAAGACCATTTTCTTAATTGCAGACAGTATAAATACATTGTAGTTTCAACATATTGAGTTGTTAGCTCCTTTACTTTTTTATTCTGATTTATTCACTGTAAATGAAAATATCCCACAATTACGATCTGTTTTATTTGATAAGTTCTAAGTTTTTTTTTTTTAATTGACATATTTTTGGCTGTATTGCTGCCTCCCTGCCTTCACAACCACTCCTGATAAAATCAAGCAATCATTTGTTGCTTACCTTAGGAAAATATTACAAAAAAGTTGAACTAATTGAACACCATCATGAAAATGTTTTAAGGCCAAGCTCAAAGAAACAGAGAATTCCATCAAATGCTATTATTGTTTCTCTTGATCGCCATTTTTATGGTTGCCTTTTTAATGTTATTTATTTGTATTTTTTTATGTCATGTTGAAAGCTTTTTATTTTAAAGTTTTAAAGTTCTAATGTTTTAATTTGTCTGAGTTTTAAACTGTTGACTGTTGCTGCTTCTTGGGCAGGACTTCTTTGCAGAATAAGTTTAAATCTACATATCTAGATGGGAATATTGTTAAAAGAAAGGCTAATAATAATAATAATAATTTGGTCATTTTTAACAGGCACAGATTTCTGTCAACCTCCTTACCTTCCCACTCCAGGTCGTTACCGTTGGTGATGAACTCCAGTGAGTCTGTGTCATCTGGTGTGTCAATGTCATCCACATTGATGTCCAAGTCATCTGGAGTGTCCAGGAAGTCATCTGACAGCAGAGAGCCTTCACTTTGGTCCAAAGACAAGTTCATCTCCGGGGCGACCAGTGTGCGCCGTTTGCGGTGACTTGAGGACACGCCGCCTCCTCCAGGTGGAGTCACGTGCAGGGAGCCAGGAGGAGCTGCGGTAAGACCATAAAGAGGAGCAGCTTCAGTTTGTGCAATGTAGAAGCAGAACGTCTAGTTGAAGGAGAATTTGAGACTTACAGACTCTGTTGTCTGTGAGTCCACAAGAAGGATCCATGTCACCGTACTCAGGTAAAGGTCTAGAGAGAAAAACAACCCATAGGTGAGTAACCAACCAGGTGTGTGCTCTGGTCAAAAACAATGATCTCATTTTGAGATTGAGAGTCTGTTCAAGGAACTTGATAGCAGTTTTACATTA
The DNA here is from genome assembly GCA_036245035.1 of Adrianichthys oophorus. Classification (NCBI taxonomy): domain Eukaryota; kingdom Metazoa; phylum Chordata; class Actinopteri; order Beloniformes; family Adrianichthyidae; genus Adrianichthys; species Adrianichthys oophorus. Next base: position 19,728,031 of record BSAI01000138.1, read on the forward strand.
AAAACACAAATGAGAAGGATTGAAATGGTTTTTAATTTCCTCTTTTAGTAAAGATGAGGACCGGATATTTACTGAGTCAGACAAAGGAGGGTGGGCTTCTGGAGGATGTGGAGAAAATGGAAAACAATGACAGAATTAAAAACAGGTCAGTCTGCATAAAAATGTATAGCATCTTTGTTTTTCTAGAAATTTCATTCAATTAGGATTTAATTTTAAAAAAATGTCTGTACTTAACCTGCTCAGTTGGGGGTTCAATGTACCTTTTAATGTTTTGTATTCATTTTTGTATTTATATATATATATTTTTTTTTAAATTTCAGTATTCATAAAAGATCAGACGTTATTATCTGTATATTTGGCAAAAAATAACATTCATTGTAGATCAAACTTTAATAGGAGCTTCCAAAAGAAAAAAAGGCAAGAAATGCAAAAGACTGCAGTGCAGTGTTGTTTAGCAAACTGTCTTTTACTGTAAATAACAGCCACACTTTCCTCATATCACCAGAAAGACAATGCTAATGAACAGACAAAAAAAATCTGACTCAACTCCCAAGGGCTGAATTCTCTGACGGCTGGTGGAACATTTCCTTCATTTAAAAGAGGTCCTTCTCCTAAAATTGTGCATTTGTCAAACATGACGCCTCATTTATCTTAGCAAGCCTATCTCTTTTTAATCCTCTTTACTATGTGATTTTACCTGCAGACTGACTGAAAAAAATCTTACCTCTTTACTAGATCACAGGGCTGCTTCGCTGAGAGATGATGCGAATTCCTCCTTTAACCTGACACACCTCCTGTTCCTATTTTGCTGACTCATTCCTTGCCCTCTAAGCTTGTAGTGGAGACATCATAGTATCTGTTTTTCTTTTGCAGTTTCTGTCTGTGTTCAAGCTTAGCCTTCCACCATTTTCTTGAATGGTGTTGTTGATCGGCGACTGCTGATGCATCACATGACGTAGGCTGAGACCACTCACACACAGAGCTGCTCCTGCTCCCTGGCTTCCTGCCTCCTCATTTGATGAGGATGAAGGGAAGACATGGGAGGCAGGACCCCAGGTTTGGTGATCATCCCTCATTTTCACTTTTCATTTTTGTCTCTCCATCTCATAGATTGCACAGGTCTTTCCCAGAATATTTCTATTATTATAATAAATTCCAACAACGTCTTGCAGTTTTCACTCCTTTTTCCTCCAGTTTTAAAAGCTGCGAGTCTTTCAGCAGCTTTCATAATGTTCAGATACATTTTTAAGGTCAAACTGAAGAAATGAACATGGAAGTAATATGTTTAACTGACAAAAATGATGGAAGTATTACTGTCACATCAATGATAAAGAATATAAAACCTCTATAAACACAGAATATTTGGCAGTAGACATCAAGTTCCCAAACAAATGTCATTTGAAACATGCAACTTTCCACAGAAACTAAAAAATATACAGCATCAGCATTAAGTAGATAGAAAGATTTAAAAAAAAAGTTTAACCTGGGGAAGTCTTCATCCTGCCACTCATCTTTCACTTCCATGTTCTCCATTCGCAGAGTGGCCTCTGTTGTGCCCATCTGTGGGCCTGGGGGGAAGAAAAACCTTTGATGAGCATTTACAGGAGGAGAATGCAGCAGTGATAAACAACCGTGTGGCTACACTGCAGGGACATGCGTCCATTTTCAACAACAAAAGGGAAAAACCATCACTGAGGGGAGATTTAAACCAAATAATCTGTTATTATTTAAAGGACGAAATTACCAAAAGTCACATGGTTTTCAGCTTTCTGCTCAGAGGAGTCCATGTGCCAGGCGTGTGACTTTTTATGACTGAACTCATTTTCTGGGCTCAGTCTTTCTCAAAGTCAAGTAATAGAAAAAAATCCTACAGAGTGAAATTCCAGAGGGCGGTGTAGAGATTGACATTCCAGATGAATCCTCCTCCACTGCACTGTAATCCTGCCACACTGCAACCCGTTTGATCTTCATTCATACTGATGGCCGATGTTACAACAGAGAAAGTTCAGTTTTAAAATTCATCCAAAAAGAGCAGTTAGAACAAATAATTACGGGAAAAAAGTGGGAAAATAATATGGATTATTATTTGACAACCAGATGTCTTTTTAACTATAAGTGTTCACATTGTAATGACACTGTGAAGTATTGTAAGCACTTTAAGAGTACAAAGAAGTAATGCTCTTAAAATTCAAAAATACTGATCACTGCAATTTCATTGTAGAAACTGAGAAATTCACTCGTCATGATGGCTCAAAGAAAAAACAAGTGATACAATGAATAGCAGCTCACCAAATATAGGTGCAGAAAAACAAATAAGTAAATAGATAAATAAATAACTGCAAAGTTTGATGGCCTCGATCTTAAGCACTAAAAGAGCCATTTGGAATGGTTTCTCCCGGTCCAAAACACTGATGGAGCCGACACTTAATTTTGTCTTAATTTTATGCTACAGATAAATGAACTTTTATTTGGTGGTGTGAATAAAGCATGAATAGAAAGAGAAATTTTATATTTTTTTCTAAATCTGAAATAGTTTACATCTGAGAATTGGTCATGTTAATTATTTTTTTTCTAAATTAAACTCCCTGTACAACATATGATCATCCTGCTACAACAAATGTTTTCCAATGAAAACCTTATACAACGCAAGTCAAAAATGCCTTTTGTAACTTGTTGTACCTCAAGTTTACCTTGTTCTGTCATCACCCTCTTTGTACTTTCAACTTTTTCAAACTTTTACTTAAGCAGGATATGAAAACTATGCATAAAAGCGCTTTGATTTTGTGTCATATAAAACTTTACAGTTTATTTTATTGTTATTATAAGATCCCATTCATACATTCATTCACCTGACCCTTTAAAATGAAATCTGTGCTAAATGAGCAACAATTACTTTCTAAAATTACTACAGTTTTATTTAGTTTTTTTGCTGAGAGCCTCTGTGGAGGGGTAAAACAGCCACATGTGGCTTTGGAGCAGCAGGTTGCTGACCCCTGGCCTGGCCATACAGAGGATTTGTGCAGTCTGAGGGCAGAGGGAGTGAATGTGTCTGTTTATGCAGTTATGACCGCATGAAAATTTGGACAATGGTCACATCTCGAACAAAGCAATATATAAGCAGCATATATGTGACCATGCATCCTGGTCTGACTAACAAAACTTCAGTGTTTGAAGTTTCCACCTGCTCTGCCATGTGCCGCCTTTTAACAGATAAATAAAATTAAATAAAAGACGTCCCCCCTTTGTGACATCCTTTGAAAAAACCAAAGGGTCTGGGACATTAATGCAGCTGTATAACAGAGAATCCCAGACAACTGATCTCTTAACAGAATGTAGTGAACTTGTAAGGATGGCTGCAACCTATGACGTAAACATGCACAAAAATTCATTTTTCTGTGACTTTGAATGCTTTCAAGCACCTATGGAATTAATCTGCACTCCAAGCTTTCTTTTAGAAGATACATTCAAGAAAAAGAGTATTTTTGTTCCCTCTTAAATCAATCACCGTCTAATGTGTTGCGCCTCTCCAACCCATTTAAATAGCTCCACAACCTTTCTAGGTCACCTCAAATAGGACAGCCACTGGAGCAGAGGATTGTGCATGATAATGGACAGTGATGTTACCTGGCGTAAAAACCCAAGCATGTAAATTCAGTTTCTATACTCACGTGAGCAACACAAGATCCCCTCCGATTCTGTCTCTGAGGCGTGCCTGCTGAATCGTGTCTCTCCTCTGCAGTCTCAGATGCTCGACGAAAGAAAGTCCCAATCCCCCACATCAACGGACAAACCAGAGTGAATTCCCCCCTCTTTCTCTTATATTAATTCATGCACACACACTAATATACTCATGCACAGACACAGCGTCCTCAGTCTCAGCAGCTTAGCCAGCAGCAGGTGTCTGAAGACAGGAGGAACCTCTGTTCTGTCTTCCCCCTCCCCTCCTCTGGCCGCGGCCACCTTTGGTGTGGGAAAGATTTTCAGTGAAGTCGACAATCTGCCTCTCAGCTTCTTCTTCCAACCGCCAAGACACAAAATCCCTTTAAGAGGAATGCATCTGCTCTGGCAGTCATGACCTCTCTGTTCCCCTCCATCGTTCCTTTTCTCCTAATGTAGATCCATTCGTCCTTTTTCCTTTAACCAAGATCGTTCTATGCCTCCAAAAATATCCACAAAAAATCTGCGTATTCCTGCAAGCAACTTGAAAAAAATGAGCATTAGTCTCTCAGTCCGTTCAACCCCGCGGGTAATCCCGTTGTTGTATTCAGTGGACGTTTATGTGGCTGCTGTTTCCTGGCAACAGCATCTGTCTCCATCTGTGCTCCCTCTCTGTGTCTTTGCCCTTGGCTCTTTCATACCACCATCTCCAGTTTAAATTATTCAGTCACTTGACTTGTACTCAGCCAATGGCATCTAATATGTACTGGGGGCAACATGCTGCTCCAATAATACCTATTTATAAGCTGATTTTTATTTTTATTTTTTTACATGTATACTCCTCCTTTAAGGCAACCAAAGATAATTGAATTTTCATGACTTCATATTGTGGACACTAGGTTCATTTTGAGGGGGAAAAAGAACCAACAGAACACGATTTCATAAAGGAAAAATGAAATACATCAGATAAAAATTAACCTTGCAGAACCAAAGAAGAAACAATTTTCTACTGAGCTTTCAAAATTACATTTGACATTTTTGTCTTTTGTTCTTTTTAGGTAGCTCCAATTACACAAATACAGCGGCCAAAAAGATAAAGTAAGAAACAAACAAACAAAACAAAAATAAATACATAAATAAATAAACAAAAAGAATAATTTAAAAAAAGGAAAAATCGTAAAAAAGAAGAGACATGATCATTATTTTTGTTGTTGTTGCTGCACGTTCCCTGGAGTTTTTTTTAAAATAAACTTTATTGTATATTCTTTCAATTTACAGCAATTCACATTCAGTTAAACATTTTTTAAATAGGTAACAGAAAACACCACAATTACAGTGCAACCGCCACACCAACATTAACAAACCAGAGGGTTACAGTAAATACATAAATAAACTCAAAAAACATAAACAAAAAATATGCAGTTCCTTTATGATGTTAAATGTTTTTGAAGCCTTCAGATTTTGCATGTGTTCTATTGTTTTTTCCCTGGAGTTTTACTTAGTTTTTGGTTCATTAAATTCGAGTCACAGATCACGTAAACATTTAGCAAGTGAGTCAGAGGAGCGATTCAAGAGGTTACACTGTCGCCCCCTTCCGCTTTCGCCCAAAGTAACAGAGCAATGGAGATAAAATAACTAAAAACAAAATACGAAAGACATTTAGCTAAAAAAATGTTTTAAATATAGAATTAAAAACACAACAAGCATCAAAATACAAACGTGTCGTTAGTCTTTCGCTCTTGTGACTGGTAAAAAGCGGCGCAATGATTGGATCGAGCAGCGCGGGGGGGAAGGGGGGAGGTGAGGTCTCTTGAGACCGAGTGCCGCTGCTTCATTGCCTGTCTCCAGTACTACGCTGTATTGGGGATGCTAAAATGGCTGCAAGCAACTATTTTGGCTTCACACATGGTGCCGGTCCACAGTACAGGTATTTGACGTGATGTACGTTGTTGTCATTTTGCGTGTTGAACCGCAGGTAGGCGTTTTTGTGATGTTCATGCAGAGACATGGTAACTTTGGGGATTTGCGTGCCGTTAGAGCTTTAGCATTGAAGGCTGGTCCGGCAGTTCGGCTAGCTTAACCCGCTGGTTTGAGCGGTGGGCTAGCATTAGCACACAGAGTTCCCGGGCCGACCTCACAGGCGAGATGATAGAAATCAATCAGATAATCCGAGTCTTTCTCCGTGGAAAAGTGACAATACGTGTCCGGTGCCTTTACTGAACGCTGTATGGCAGCGTCAAGGAAACGGACAGTTTTAGTGAGGATTAGCGGGCTCGTTGAGGTAAGAGAGTTGGTGCGCGCGGGGTGAGATTTTGGCCGGCGTTTCGGATTAGGGACAGTCCCGGTCAAGCTTTTCTGAAGCATCATGGCTGATTTTTCACTGATTTTACGTTCAAAACCTTCGTTTGTCTCATTGAAAACGTTTTTAATTTTAAGTAAACTACTATTTTAAAAGGGATTTTTATTATCAGACTTTATAAATGTGGTTTGTAATCTCAAATGTTTGTTTTGTGGTTAATTAACAACACATTTAATGTCTCCTGCTGCTGTGGCTTCCATCCAACACACTTGACAAACCGGTATGTGTTCTCCACATAATGTGGAGAACACTAGTCCTCAGGAGATGATTTGTTCACAAAAATGTAAATCTTATTATGACTTATATGTCTGTGGTTTTAGATGTTGAAGCTTCTGAAAGTCTGTAAACTAACTTTTAAATTCAGGAATATTTGAATACATCGAACTTTATTGTCCATTTAAATGTTTACAAATTACAGTTCTTTTTTCTTTCCTTTGACTTTGCTTTCTGATAAGTTTAATGTTAAACATGTTCTTTTTCTTTCTGATAAAGTAAAAGTGTTTGTAAATTATATAATTAACATAAGCATAAAAGGGGTGGAATTATTAAAAAAAGGCTTTCTTCCATTCCCCTTTAAGAAACTAAATAAATAAATTACTTAGCAAACATAATATTTAGTGGATTAAAAGTGTAATAGAGTGTATGTACAAGTGCAAATATGTCCATTTATAATGGCATGTTCCATTTCTTGTCTTCCAGTGTAGAAGTAATAGGAAAACAAAGGCTTTTTTTGTTTTAATTGTGCTGTTTTATATGTAACTTGTTAAACTTGGGTTGTAGTTTTTAACTACCGTTTTTCTCCCTGCTTTCAATTTTTTTCCTTAAATTTCCAAAAATGTAATAGTCACCATAAATAGTGAATAAATAACCGTTTATAGTAACCATAAATGTCACTATATCATTACAAAATTATTCCATTAAAGTTGCACTCCAATCATTTTTTGATCTACTTTAAAACGTCCCCAGTTCTCTTTTAATTATGAATATGCAGTTTTTTTGGCAAATTAAGTAAAACCTGCGTCGTTTTCTAGGACATAGTTTCTGCAGAGCGGAAGGAGGTCATTAGAAATGTCATCCGTCATGAGAAAAATAACACACAAACATGGTAAAAACACAATTTTCACTGAAGTGGATCTTTAAATGACCTGAGAACTGGATGCTCAACCGCCCCTTTATGGTCACTGAGTGGCAGTCAAAGTTTGTCCTTAAGATCCAACAGAACGACTGAATATATAAGATGATGAGCTACTAGTTGCGGTCATCATGACTGTCAGCAGAGCAGCTTGTGTGATTTAATCGTTGTGATTGTGTCAGACACAGTGGTGTAGAAAATGATCCACATATGACACACGTGCATTCCCATGGTGGAAATGCTAAATAAATATTCTAGAAATCTGGAATCTGCTACACCGTTTCTCTCCCGATGCTTTGTGTTGATCAGTGCAGTTGTGTTGTTTTGTCAGGCCTCCTTGTGAGTTCTTCTACAACACTCCTGTGACCTCAAGGTGCAGTTTAATTTTAGCTTTGTCCTTGTGTTCCTGGAGCTGGAAGCGTGTGAGATACTGATAGCTCATCAGTTTAGATCTCATCCATTGTTGGGTTTCAAGTTAATAAATTGTTTTAGTCCATTTTAGAAAATTGTTCCCTTATTTTAGGCATTTAGATAACAGATCCCATTTTTACTGAAAAAACCTTTTAGCTCCATCCAGGTTTTTTGGTGTTTGCATCTACGTTTAGATTCAGTTGATGCAGAAAATTACAGAAAAATCAGCCTTTTGCTGCCGTACTTTTGCCATTCATTAATTTTGTGGGTGAAAAAAAAGAAAAATAGTCATTGGAAGAAAAATGTTTAGTTTTGAATTTAGTGGTGCTGCATTTATTTGATGTTATTTAATGAGCTCTTTTGTCTTGAATGTGGAGAATGAAGCATCTGGTCTTCTTCCAAAGATCTGCAGTTCTCTTTGTTCAACCTCATTTATTCCTTGAGGGTTTCTCGTACAGGTTTCCACATTTGAGCTACTGTTCAAATAATGCTCCTTGATGCCATTTGTGTGAGGTGAAGACCACTTATTTATCTGGAATTATTGTAAATTAATTTTCATAGATTATTTATAATATTTCAAATGTCTAAATAGAAAAACAACACAACACAATTAGTCACAACACAAAAAACTCATCTCACAACAAGATAAATCAACTTGTGACGTAAATTCACAACACATTACAATTAGTAACATGTTTGTTACTACGGTAAATATGTTGTGACCTCAGTGTTGAGAGTTGTGACTTGAGTGCTTTGTTAATTTTATTTACATGCTGTGACAAATTGTAGTGTGTTGTGTTGGGATTTTAAAGTGTAGTGTTGTGACCCTTTTGGGCCACTGCAGTCTTGCATTAAAAAAAAGTTTGGTTTTCTTGTAAAAAAAAAAAAAAAAAAGGTTATAATTTATCTGTCGACAAATCACCTTAAAACAACTAATTCTTTTTATGTTTCTTTGTTATATTTGGCTTAAAATAGAGTAATTTGCTGTATTTCATTATTTAATTATTTTAAAGATTATTTAAGGAAAATATCCATTTATTGCACTTTTTCACATAAAAAAACATAAACATTGCAAAAACATTGATTTTTTACCTGTCTTTTCTACAACTTTTTTATGTACCCGTAGTACCCAACCTCCCCCTTCCTACTCCCTCCCATCTACAGCCACCTACAGTGTCCAGCAGGCCTCAGCTGCGGCTCATGTAGTGACGGCATCCTACTCTGCAGCTTCAGTTCAAGCTGCTCGGCCTGTTGCCTCATCCCCTTACCCTACCTACCAGAGCCATCAGGCCCCCCCAGACTTCACTTACAGGCAGCCTGATCCACCTCAGCCAACGACCACCCCACAGACGTACCAGGTATACTCAGACATGGTCAGTTTCATTTTGCTTCTTTCAGTTTAAAATGTGCTTTCTTCTTTTACACTGTCCCACAGCAGTCCTGGATGGCAACGAGCAGATTGTTTTCGAAAATGTTCTTTCTTACTGCTTGGGCAAAAGTTTCACCCTCGCCAAAAAGTCACCAAAGTTTGCATGCACCTAGTACCCGGAAGAAATACATTTTTGACAAAGTGAATTAACGACCAAAGATCTCTAATAGGGCTAAAGAATCCAAATTTCTAAATCTACTAACAAAGCTAATGCTCTTGTGCATCCATCCATCCATCCATTTTCTAAACCCTTTTTGTCCCTTTCGGGGTCATGGGGCTGCCGGGGCCATACCCCGGCCAATACCCTTGTGTTGGTGATATCCAAGCAATTGTAAAGCTGTGCAAACAATCATGTAAATTTGTGTTTCCAATTGTGTCCAGAAAAAAGGCTGATGTTATTTGCACGCATCAATCTGCGTCCAAGGCTACATTTTGTTGTTGGGTGCACGTATTAACCTAACGATAACCGTAACCCTAATCATAACCCTTCCTCAAGGTCTGTCCAGTCAAGAAAAAAAAGTACAGCACTGGCCGCACGTATTTAGAAAATTATGAGCAAAAAGTCACTTAAAAGAAGGATAATAATAATAAAAGCACGCTCAGAAGATCATCTCACTATCTTTACAGTAATTTGGATAAATCTGCACATGTCAAAATGATTGTAAATGTTTGTTATTATAGGACAAAGCGTTTCATGGCCCATGTACACAGTTCAACTTGAATCCGATCTTTGATCAGATTAAAGACATTTTGCACATGTACACGCAGCTGTAGTTAGCGGGGTGAGGTTGAAAATGTGTCGGTCCCCTGTTGCTGACACATTTTTCACCAGAATTTTGTGAAAATGTAATATATTAATCCCAGGTTCAAGCTGAACAAAATGATATGACATGCAATATGTACATATTAGGAATGTGGGCTCGGTTAATAAAAAACTTCAGTTGCCAAGAAAATCCACAAATTTACTTTTGTAGATTCTTCTAAAAATTACATAGGTCTGTTTGTCTCCCCCAGGTGGCCAAAAAATGTATGGTTGCTATGGAGATATAAACATCAGAAAAGCTACCATTTCAAAAATGTTTATTTTGATTTTTTTTAATGAATTGTCACGTGTAGCTCTGACCAGAGTGACAGCAGCAGAAGGGGAGAGTGAGGGGGGTGTAGTAGGTAGTAGGGGGAGGGTATCCCCCGCATACCATACAACGCCGCTTGCGCCTTTAAATGAGGTTTCAATGTTTCCGAATATGGGTTAGTGCCATCAACATGTCAGACCTGCAGCTTTATATTTCATCAGAATAATTTAATGTTGTTTGAAAATGATCTATTTGAACTTTAAAAAAAGTTTCTGAATTTATCATCTGCTTCAACACAAGCAGAAATGATGCTCTTCTATAAACACCTGCAGGAAAGCTACAACTATGGACGTCCTGCTGCTGTAACAACCTACGACAACAAGCAGTTCTACCAGACCAGCATAGCCTCAGCTCAGCGGACGCACACAGATAATTACTATCAGACCGGTGAGTTGCCTCATTTACCCGTTTTATGCAGATTCTTCTGAGCACTTGATCGTACTAGACCTTAGGACTTAATCCGTCCTAGATGAGATTAAGTTCAGAGCATCTTTAGGATGAATGGAAAGCTCTTTATTCCTCTATGAAAAGCATTAGTAACTTAAGCAGCTGTTTTTTAAAGAAAGTGTAGAAAGTTTTTAAGGATTGTGCTTTTGTGAGTAAAATGAGCTACAAGTTATCGCAAATCATTGGAGAAGTCGATGCTTGAGTTCACTTCACTGCCCTAAAACTTGAACTTTTCTAATATCTGTCACAATTTCTCCTCCAGTAGGAGTGAAGAGTGCTTACAGTCCAGCCTCGTCAACTATTTATAACCAGCCTCCTCCAACCCAGAGGCAGGTGACTGCCCTGAAGCCGCTGGTTCCCTCCAGCGCCGTGTCCACCAGTTACAACATTTATCCCGTGGCTACCAGTGTCCAACAACCTCCAGCGCCGATTTCCTCCTACACCCTCGGCTCCACATTTAGCTCTACAGTTGCAGCCACTTCCTACTCAGGTGAGATCTCACACTCTGAACAAGAATTCACATCCAGTTTCAACGTATATTTAAAAAATTGACTGGATATCAATAACTTAAAAAATCAGTGATTTTTAAATAATTTTGCTCAAACAAAAATACACACAAAATTGTAAAAAGTGTTTTATTTCTATTCTGTATAAGTATCATGATTTTATTTTTTATTTACTCTATTCATTAGTGAGGAAACAGTGTGTTAGAAACACCTTTTTAGATATAAAAAAAAGAAGTTTTTAATAAAACATAAAAGTATCTGGTGCTCGAACATTTTAAAATAGTAAGGGATAATGCGCGACAAGGGTTCCTATTTTAGAATTTAAAGGACAATACAAAGGCTTGAACCGTCTGACGTGAAGCTTGCGAAGTCCATAAATTTCTGATAATGTACTATTTGAAGGGCATTATCCTGCTGATAGGGTCACGTATGAAAGAAATATGCATTAAATTAAATATTAGTGCATATCACATAATCTTTTTTACCGTAAACCATTTTCACAAGAAACTGACTATTTGATATGCTGTGTCATGCTTAGGTGGCAATCCGATTAGATCCATGAATCAAGACTAGATGATTCCCTGATCGAACCACAATTTTACTATTTAAAATTTGATATTTGAATCATTGTTATGTTTGTCTTTTTACTGGCTGGAAATTAAATTGTAACTAAAAATGTTATAATAATATGTATTTGATCGCCATCAATTATACCTTTATTTAGAACAGGAGATCAGAATCAACAAAACATAACAGATTAAAACGACGTTTTTCAAAGAAAGAAATGCTGTTTAACCTGGTTAACTTTAGCAGTAAACAAAACATAAATGTCTTTGCTGCTTTGGATTATATAACAACAAATCCTGAAAATGTTCTCCACAGTCTTTTCCATCCTTTAGCTTTAGCTGATTACAGTTCCACTAGATAAATCATAAGAAGATAGTAATCTGAATAAGAAGTCACATCCACATCCAGTTTCAACGTATAGACTGAAAAAAATGACATGGAAGATCAATAAATTAAAAAGCAGCACCTCAATAAAATTGACTATCAACTAGGAAACTCTCAGACCTTTCATCTACACAGGGGTGGGCAAACTTCAGCCCGGGATTTGGATCCGGCCTGCGTCCACATTTGGTCCGGCCCCTGAACAATATCAGAGACACATTACTTTTTTTTTTTTATATTTATTAAATTTGGTCACGCGATCAAAACCCGCAAAGAACGTGACAACTTGGAAAACTTGCATCCAGAACGTGAATACTTTCCGAATGCACTGTATCTTTGACATTTTTTTGTATTAGTTTTCTTATTTTTTTCTTTGAGGATCACAGAGAAAGTCACTTGGTTATTTTTTATTTTATAAATGGTGTTGTTTATTTTTTTTTTTTAAGGATTATGAATGAATGAAACTTTACTTTTTCACAACTCCTTAAGGGTAACAAAGGTCTTCACAAGAAAAGCAAGACAAAAGAAGTTCAAAATGAGACAAAGTAGACAAACTGAAGTTATATGGTCCTCACAAGAATATGCTCCTGAGCAGATAATGTTAGATTTGTTGTTTTTCATTTTTCCCATCATTCAAACACCACATTGGCTCGATGTACATTAAGTCATTAGTGCAATTGGCTCTAAAATGAGAACAAAAGCCACAATTTTGAAACAAAATCTCAATGTTCTGTTTAAAAAATATATAAAAATAAAATTTCTATCAAAATTAAAGCATGTTTTCATGTGGATTTCATTTTATTTCTTTACCTAATACTGTGGATTACTAAAACACTCCTCACATCTTCTCCTTGTCCAGCCTTTCTATTGAAGTCTAGAACCCTTTGTGGCCCACGAGTTAAAAAGTTTGCCCACCCCTGATCTAAACATTGTTTACAACACATTTGTTTTAGAAACTGACTTTTTTCATCTTAAGAGGAACTTGATCACAAGATTTTTTATAATATTTCTAAACTTATTTTAATCATATTTTTGTTCTAATTGTAAATTGTAATATATATATTAAAAACAAATATATATCTATATTCATTTTTTGTCAATAAAATAATTTTAGTCTCTCTTTTCAATTTCAGTGTATTTTCGCTACACTCCATAAATTTATGAAGACTGCAAATCACCAATGTCAATATCAGCAATACCAATGTTTGTACTTTCAGGAACAAATCCCAAATATCCAAGTACTCGGATACTCATTACAGCTAATTATTATTATTGTTGTTTTGGCTTTATAACATTTTAAAAGTACACATTCAAATGAATAAGAACAAATCCCAGTATTTTGAGTTAAGTTCTAGTCTGGTTTTGTATTATTACTTCATCTTTGTTCTCTGTTGTAGATTTCTTCAGTAGCTTTGGGTCTGGGTGATCAAACAATTGTTTTCCTCACATTGAGGTGTTTTTGCTGATGTTTTGGCTTTTTACTGAATGTGCTACAGAAACATCAGCTTATCAGCCTCATAGCTTAGTTGGTGTAAAAGACATTGTTGGACATTTGATTGCTATTAACATTTTTAAAACACATTCACATTCAGGTGAATAAGGGAGAAACCCTCGTGTGAATGGCATGTTGTAAAAAAAATATTGAACCACAGCCTTGAAAAGGGACTGAGCTACTTTAATGTTTTGACTGGGAAAACGCTGTTTTTCTCTGGTTTACATGGATGGATTTTAAGAAAAGGAAAACACTTCATAGAAACTGAATTGATCTTAGAGAGAACCTCACAGACAATTTAGACACTATTTTGAAAATGCTTTTACTCCCCCCACCACCACCACCCACACACACACACACACACACAAATTACACCTTAGTGATTGCATTTGTTATTTTAAAAAGTTCTTCTTCAAAATGGGTCAAAGCTCAGGCATATAGACTTTTGACCCAGCTGCTCTGAAAAAGCACTCAAAAGCACAGACTCACACTGTTCTGACCACTTTACATTTGCCCCATATTTTGTGCACTTCCTTTTCTTACCAATGTCCTCGGTCTCTTTTTCCCCATTGTCCCTGCCTCAGGCCTTAACTACTCCAGTTATGATTCAGCTGGCTACACCTCTGCATCCACCCCCTCCTATTACCAGCCAGCCCAGCAGACTCTCCCCCAGGGTCCACCGCAGCAGTCGCAGCAGCCTCAGCCATCCATCCAGCAGCCACCCAAGCAACTGACGAGCTCCTCTTGGAGTAACTCGGGCAGCAACATGGTGACAGCTCCGACTGGAAATGCCTATAAGAAACCGTCTTTTCATCAGAACAAGCTGCAGAGACCTAAAGGGCCCCCCAAGCAGTCTCAACTGCATTACTGTGACATTTGCAAAATCAGCTGTGCTGGACCACAGGTAGGCAGTTCTACTAAAAATCTAAATTTGCTTTTTACAGACCTGCTCTCATTTGAATCCTTACATCATCAGACAAATGCATTCTCACAACACAAGTTAATTGTCCTTGTTTTTGTTTTGTTCAATCAAGACGTACCGTGAGCACAATGAAGGCCAGAGGCATAAGAAGAAGGAAGCAGCGCTGAAGGCGGGGAGCCAATCTGGAACCAGCAACGGGCCCAGAGGAGTTCAGACTCAGTTACGCTGCGAGTTATGCGATGTGTCCTGCACTGGAGTGGATGCCTATGCCGCCCACATTCGTGGAGCCAAGCACCAGAAGGTCAGAAAATCTAAGATGTTGGACCATTTTGTGTTCCATGATTGATTTGTCAAATTTAAGCTGCTAAATGTTTGTTCAACAAAAAAGGAAAAAAAAAAAAACCTTTTAATGGTCATCTTCTATCTCTTTGTTACTCATGGAAAGGTGGTGAAACTTCACACAAAGCTCGGTAAGCCGATTCCTTCATCTGAACCAGTTTTGGTGAATTCAGCTCCCATCCTCACTACCTCATCAGCTGGGAGACCTCCAGCGTCTTCCGCTTCCTCATCGGTTTCGAACGCTTCAGCCCCTGCTGTTAAACTGAAACAGGCAATGGGAACCCCCCCCGCCAAAGCCATCCTGCCACTGAAGAGACCAGCTTTTAGCAAAATGTCTGCCGCTGGTGAGCTCACCCATTAATAGATTCTTTCATTATCGTTTCAAATGAAAATCACCACAAGGACAAATAATCTTTACTCCAGAATTACTTTTTACATTTCACATCTGACACACAAATTTAAAAAATAACATTTTCAGTCTTTTAACTTTGAAGTCACATTGAAAAATAAGATATTTGTGGCTTGATGATTTCTTTCCACGAACATCTGATAAAACAAACAGCTTATGTCCCTTAATCTCCTCTCCATTAGTTTTTTTGTTTTGTTTTTTATCAATCTCTGTAGAAGTCTTACGGTTTGTCTTCAAGTGTTTGACAAGCTGCTGGTCTCAAAATCAAACTGAGCTACACTAAACTGCAGTTCATCTCAGTGACCCAGTGACTCACTGAACAAAAAAAAATATGAAGCTTTTTTTTTTACGTTTTGGTGTAAAGTAAAGCCAAATGCGCTGCAGTAAAAGTATCACTAAGCTGCTCTTACAGTCTGAAACTGGACACAAATGGAAACACATAAAGCTTTTTAAGTACTTGACTTTTTTTTAGGCTGTTAGGTCGTTTCACTGGTTGAACTTATTGTCATATTGGTATTGTAAAATATAATTATATCTTCTTAAATAAATTACCTCTATCCAGAAAGAAAAAAAACCCCAAAATACTACATTTATTTTAGACTGCTTAGCTGTTCTGTCCAGATATTTATTAAAATCACAATTTTATTGATTAAAAATACATAATTGGACCTTTTAATTTTAGTGTTTTGATCTCAACTGATCATTTTCAACTAATCATTTTTAAGTTTTTGATAATTTTATTGTATGTTCTAGATTAGATGATAAATTCCAGAAAGAAATTTCCTACAGTAGTTGCTAAATTACTGAATCAAATGAAATAAATTTCTTTTGCATTTATTTATTGAGCTATTTATTCACAAAACTGTAATTTAATACAATAATTTGTGATTTTAAAAACCTAATTTTTAATGTTTAAAACTGTACTAAAGATAGGATTCTTATTTTTAAAATAAAAAAACTAGCAAACTAATTTTGTAGCTCAAAAATGAAATAAATTGCTCTATAAATCCTATTTGAATATACGTGAAGATTGACATTGATCGATTTTTTTTTTTTTTTAACATTTAATGCTAATAATTTATAGAAAGAACCATTATTTTGCAAAATACTCATACGGCTATGGCTGTGATATTGGGCTATATAAATAAAATTGAATTGAATTATTGATCCAGCCTTTTCACTAAAAAACAACTTAAAGTCAGAATGAATGTGTGACACCTTCAAAGTAAACATCTAAGCTGCCTGTAGAGTATAGGAATATATTGATTTATTTACTAACAAAGAAAATTAAAATGTTAAAAAATAAAATCTGATGACAACCTGGCTTTAGAATATTTGGCTGCAATATTTTCACAGCGTAGATTTTCCATCAAAGTTCTTGAGAAGCTCATTCAAAAATGATCTGTTTCAGCTCACAAGCCGATCAGCGCTCCAGCGACGACATCAGCAGTGGCGCTGGTTCCGGTTAAAGTAGAGGAGCCTGTTCTGCTGCCAGTCCACAAGGTGAAGCCACAGAGCGATGACGAGGGAGGAGACAAAGCTGGAGCCCAGGGTGACATCCAGCCTGTCGGACATGACTATGTGGAAGAGGTGGGAAAAGCTGCAGGAAACATCTCCCAACATTATCTGACACTTCCTTTTTACCGTCCAGTATCAAATGAAAATTGTTGTCATAATTGCAGCGTTCTGAAATGAAAAAAAAACAACTTTAAATTATAGTATCGATTTGGTGGGAGCCAATCAAGTTTGAGGTTTTTCTACATTTCACATTTGATCCTTTTTCTGATGCTGGAACTTGGGTTTGTCATTTACAGCACTCTTTATAGGACTAGACTAAAGGAAATCTCGTCTGAATTTTCTAAAGAAAACCAAAACTATATGTTTAATGTTGTTATATAATCAAAGCAAAAAAAAATTAAAACTAAGTGTTGTCATGCAGGGAGCAGAACTTCCACACCTCTGTGTTTATCTAGACTCTTTTGTCTTTCAGGTTCGTAACGATGACGGAAAAGTCATTCGATTCCACTGTAAGCTATGCGAGTGCAGCTTTAATGATCCTAATGCTAAAGACATGCACCTGAAAGGCAGGAGGCACCGGCTGCAATACAAGGTAAAGCTTTAGCCACAACTGCCTTTAGGGACGAATACTGGCTTTTTTTCTTACGTAGACTGCCAAAATGTTCATGCACATTTTTTTCTATGGGCATGCTGCGGGTGACAAGTCCTAGCAAACACTTATACAAAGTGAAAGCGTGAAGTAGGTGAGACTCAGCTGTGTTGTACAGATTTTCAATTTTTTCAATCCTGTGGAGGTCGTTGGTGCTGTTAGGCTGATAAGTGCACACTCCTTGAGCACAGTTAGACAGTTTGTGTGGACACCGGTGTATAATGTGCACACCCTGCCGCTTTTGCCTGCAGTCAATAAAGGTTGATGTACTCTGGTCCGTCTGCAAGTGTAAAAAATAGAACATTTAGTAATCATTCTGAATGTTCACATCGCCTCCGTGATGTCTGTGTCTGACATCCATGTCTCTGCACCCCAACGAAAACTCTACGCAGGAATTGACGGCCTGGCGCAGCAATGTCGGGCAAAAAGCCGGAGAACTGGAAACGGGTCCGGGTTTCAAAATGAAAACTTCTGTTGTCCTTTCAAAATGACATTTTATTTTATATTTAAGGTGACATACCCACGCAATAATGTACATCAACACAGCTTTCCTGTAACAAACCTCTACGCCACAAGTGTGTGCAACTTCCAAATAATTAACAATACAATTAGCACACAAAAAATGGTTCGTTCTATTTTCATGACGTCCCTGAGGTAGTGGGAACTAACTACAAGACACACCTGTGCTCCTCTTAAGGTGGGGCCACTCCTCTTTACGGCGGTCCGTACGGGTGCGTGTGACTAAAGCATTCATCCTTTTATCGGTTTCCCTGCAGAAGAAAGTGAACCCAGAGCTTCCTGTGGAGATCAAACCCAGTAACAAGGCCAGGAAGCTACAAGAGAGCAAGCTAAAGAAGCTGAAGCAAAAGGCCGTCCTAAAGAGACAGAGAGACGATGAGCAGCGCTGGCACCTGGAGATGAGGTCAGTCTCAACTGCCCACTTTGGCATTAAACTGAGAATTTTTGTCCCAAAACATGAATTAAAACATGCAAAGTGGACATTAGTCACCTGCTCAGATAAAAATCATCCCAGTAACAGGTCCATCCCTCTTTAAGCCTTACCTTCTGTAGTGTGTCTGCTGTGTTGTTGATGCAAAACTCAGCCGGTTCAATATCGAGATCGTTTTATGGGATTCTCAGTGTGAAAAAGGCTACATTTACTGTATTTTATGAGGCAATAATATACATAATTCTTCTTTATGATCACAGTGATTAGCAATGTTTCAGGTTAAACACTCCCCTGAGATGTCTACTAGCTCCAAGTTCTTCAAACATTATTTTGTTCGTAAATAATCTTGTGTTTTTCTTCGCAGTGACATATTCTATGATAAAGGAGTCCAATCATTTAGAAAGATGTAATTATAACAATCTAAAAGCAAATGTGTTGAGTGATAGGCTTTCAGCATTTTTGTCTTTTCTACAGACGCTATGAGGAGGACATGTATTGGAGGAGAATGGAGGAGGAGCAGATATATTGGGGAGATCAGAGGCGCAGAATTGCACCTCCGCCTCTGATGAGTCGCCCTGGGATGCCAGTGCCCCCTCTGCTGGTAAGCATTGTCGCTGCAGATTTTTTTCAGACTTTTTGGATTGAAAAAGAGCAACGTTTGACTTCTCTTTCTGCTCTCATTAAGACTTGTGTCCGTCGGCCGGACTCCTCTGATGATCGACACATCATGGCAAAGCACTCCACCATTTACCCCGTGGAGGAGGAGCTGCAGGCTGTTCAGAGGATCGTTTCACACACGGAGAGAGCTCTCAAGCTGGTGTCAGACTCCCTGCTGGAAAAGGAGGTGCCAGCTCTTCTGTCTACCGCTAAGGATGGGGATGAAAAGAGGTAAAGAGTAACCATAGCAACCAGTTACGGACATGAGCATTTTTTGATGATGATTCTCTGAATAAAGAAGACATAAATGTTTATAAACGCAGCCCTGAAACCGTTCCATTCTTCCTCTGTCAGTATTGAGAATGCAGCGCGGCTGCTGAAAGGTGTGATGAGGGTGGGTATTCTGGCCAAGGGCTTGTTACTGCGTGGGGACAGAAATGTGGAGCTCATCCTGCTGACTGCTAAGAAACCCACCATCATGTTACTGAAGACTGTCGCCAAACAGCTGCCAAAGGAGCTGGAGGTAAGAAGTCTCATAAACACCAATGACTCCGCTCACATTTTCACCTTCTCCTCTTGTGTAATGAAAGAATGATTAATTCTAATTTTAAATGGTAAAAAAAAAAAAAAACATTCTATTTTCAGATTCTGCAGAATTTCACAAGAGTAAAAAGTCCTTTCTGACTTATGTCATAAGATGTAGATACTGGAAAATATTTCAGGCAACCCGGGGTGCAAATACTTTGATTGTAAAATCGATTTCACTCCAGAGAATTTCAATTATTTATCATTTAACTGTAATCAGAGATAAACTCTGGGACTTTTTTTTACAAAATCAAAGTTAATGCTTTTATTATGAAGAACATTTGAAATGTCAGCTTAGTCAAAATTAAATCTAAGGCACAATTTATCAACCCTGCAAAAAAAGCTTTATATATTTGGGATTCATTTTTTTAAAGGTAGAAGCTCAGTCCACTGAAATGAACCCTGGGTTCGTTAATTATATATATTAAACTTGAAAATCGTGCACTGTTTGGGTCAGTTTTTTTGTTATCACAGCTTTAAACAGGCTTCAATTCTACAAAATATTTGAGAACTATCTGTTATTGTGAGTACAATAAATGCATATTCACACCATGAAAGTTCATATTCTATTTTTTATAGTTTGTTTTGGCGCATTGCCGTTGCACTCTGCAATTGGACTATAATTTTTAAAGAGAAAAAAAAATCATGGAGGTATTGTCTGCTGCCCTTGTTGTTGAGATAATTTTACTGTTATGGTTACATAATGATGAAAATGATTTTGAATTTTCAGAGCATCTCTTCCTAGTGGTCTTTCAATTATAATTCTGCCATTTTTGGCTAAAATTATGGTAGTTTCTGCAGAGCTGCAGTAGTTCATTAGAAATTCATCTCTGAGTTGAGGGCAGAATGGTTGATTCCCCTCTCCGTTGCTGAGAACCCTCTGTTTACATGCTGTCATGCTACCTTACAGCCCCTATAACCCCCACCTAACATTAGCGGTGCAACAAAATGGTGAGGAATATTGGAGCTATCCAGCTGTACATTTCTGAGCCAGATGCTAGCTCAGATGAGGAAAACTAAGACGTACATGGATCTAGTCATCTACAAGCAGATGTATCAGAATGGAGCGGAGCAGGGAGTTTGAGGCCCTCCCAGCGTATTTTTAATGTAACATAGACAAGCTTTTTCAAATGGTATTTTTTCATCTGCTCCTGTTTCACAATGATTTGAAAAAAGAAATACTCAGAAATCCAATTTTCAGCTTACTTTTCTTTATATGTGTGCTCCATCATGAGAAAAATGCTACAAGAACATGTCAAAAACACAAAAAACCCTATTTTCATCTGAGTGGGTCTCAAACGTCCTTTTAATCACCTTCTTTTTGTTATTTTTCAATGTGACCAATAAAGCCTTGTCTGTTCCCTCGGGCTGACACCGCATGTGGTCCGGATCTGGTGCGGCTGCGGAGCTACAGTCGATATCTCACACTGGCTATGAATTGCTGGCTGTCCTGCTGCAAGCAGGCTCTGCTGCAAACTTCTGAATTCAGTTCTCGCGAGAACCCGCCATTTAAATATGACGTCATAGTAAACAAACCCTCATTCTGCCGTCATTCTGGAGTATATTGACAACATTTCTTTTTCTGCGTGACTCCCCTTCAAACAACGGACTTACAAAGGTGGGGATACTTTTCTTAACTTTCTAATCTGAGTGTGAATTTCCATATTCAAAAAAAAATCACCATCAGGTTCATATCTCAGCCCAGACTCTGTCCTTTTTGTCATCATCCTACCAGGTGTTGTAGCAAAAATGGCTGGGGTAGTTCTGGATCTCTGTGATCAGCCTCTCGTCGTCCATGGTGTTCTATGGCCGAAATTACGCTCCACCACAGACTTTGTGAAAAATGTACCGGATGCGCTTTACCTTCGCTTGCATGGTTTCCGGTTTAGGTTGTAAATTGCCCCAACTTCACAATAAAGTGCTACAGCTCAAGCGTCCGTAAAAAAATTAAAGCAAACGAAACGGATACGGAGCGCCGCAGAGGCCGGACCGGACTGGATGCAGTGTGAAGTGCCTCTCGCACTTTTCGTGGTACGTAAAGACCCCGGCGTCCGCACCACAGCCACACCGGCACCACAGCCACACCGGCGCCACAGCACATGCGGTGTGAGCCCGGGATGAGGCTTCTGGTCTCCACAATGACCAAAACGAGCAGCCTTATTTGCAGCACCGTATTAAACTGTCTCCAGTTCTCTTTTTCGTCGTCGGAACTTCAGCTCTCTTTAGATGCACCTTGTACCTTCATTTAGGTTTAAAGTTTTATTCCCATTAATGCAACACAAATCTGAACTCAAAACATTTTGCTAAACCTGGCAAATGCATGTTTGTCTTCTCTAGCAGCTCCATTTATGTGTGCATCTGCCCACATCTCCTTGTTGCTCCACCCACTTCTTTAGGCAGGTCCGGTTGTCCAGATCAGAGTTTGCATGTGTACTCACACCTGAACACTAGAAGTAAAACAGAAACTCTGGTCCGTTTCAACCGAACCAAACAGCTGTGAAAACACCCTAAAGAGCCAAATATGTTGCCACAGCAACAACAAAAGCTTTCATGTTTTTAAATAATCCATTTCAGTTTTATCTGATAGAAGCGCTCGGTTCACTTGAATGTGTTATTGTGTTAAAGTTTATCCTAAACAGAAAGCTGTGTTTTCTGTGTTTATCCAAAAGTGACATAAACGTACAAAGTGACGTCAAGTCTCTAATTCCCAGTGCTTTGTTAGATTTCCATGGCAACAGATGTGGGGTCATAGCATAGGTGGATGTGTCGTCTCTGTTCTTACCCTCTCTGCATCCTGCTCTAGCTTCTCTGAAGTGACTTTTCACTGATCTTTAGATTTACTGCCTGGTTACGACACCTGAATCCTACAGAGTGAGATGACGCTCTCTACTTTTCCCAAATTAAAGCTCTGCAAAGACATGGTTTAAAACCAATTCTCATGATGTCTTTGACCTTGTAGGAAAAAAAAATCTCTGTAGTATAAAGCAAAGTTCAAAAGAGAAAGCCTAACTGCGGTCCAATCTCTCCAAAAAGGGCTTTTAACTCCCCCTGCACCCCCTTCCTCCTCTGTAGTGAGTAATCCCAAGTGTCCTTTTAACCGGCAGATATTTTCTGAAGATCAGTATGAGGTGCAGGCTCACCCCGAAGAGGCGAACATCATCATAATTTCGAGCAAGGAGCCCAAAATGCAGGTGACCATTTCTCTCACCTCGCCGCTGATGAGGGAGGACCCTGCCACTGAGAAGGACAAGCAGGCAGGAGGAAAAGCGGCGGAGAAAGGTTAGAGAAGCCGAAGCTTTCAGTACCACGTGACCCAATGATAGTGGTGTGTACACTCCTAATTTTACCCCTTTCTTCACCCCTTCAGTTCTTACCAATCTAAAATTTAGGCAGAAGAACAAAATTAAATCATGGTGGGACCTGTTTAAGATTCCTTTTCTTTAACTCCTAAGAGTTAACACTTTCATCCGTCCCACTTTTTTATTTGCCCATTTTTGCAGCTACACTAGTCCCATATTTCTTTTTTTCCTTTTCCCCAGACAGTGGGAATCCAAAAGCCGGGCTCTCCGACCTTTCTGTGCCTCGAGTATGTGTTTGTTTCATGAACATGTACTCAACTTCTGACACTGACTTTTTTTGTCTAGTAACCAGGGATGATGACTTAAATGGTTTATCTGTTCGATTATTTATTTTGAAGGTACTTTTCGAGGAGATTTATAACAGATTTCATTTATATCATCTCTGCATTCTGTTGCTCCATCAGTGCTGAAATAAAAATGTGTTGGAGTGGCTACCGCCTCACAATGATCTGTCTAAGAGTACTTCACTGATTAGTAGCTTTTAGGTCTTTAAAATCAAACTTTTACAGATCGTTGTGTCGCGATTCCTCCTGTGTCTTTTCCAGTTATTGTCAGAACTTTTTTTTCTCAGTTATTTTTTTAAATCTTTTTTTTGTTTGAACAGTTCTCCTGTATCAAAAAGCCTTGTGGGAAGAAGTCACTGATTCACATTTATTTACTTAAAGTTGAATATATATAAATTCTGTTGGGACATGTAAATGTGGGTCATTGTTTCTGTGGTATGATGGTATTTACTTCCAAGCAATGGCTTTGTGTTGTCATGTCTTCACACAACAGGAGAGCTCGTATCAGCAGTTGTTGCCACAGTTTTTGCAAACATGGAAGTGTGGAAAGCCCCCAATATCATCTTGTGAAATGAAATGTTGCTTCATTGGAGTCATCAGTGATGACATTTGAAGAATGTCTTGAGATGTCTCCTCCATTTTTTTTTTTATAATCAAATAACATTCTTTTGCTGCTAATTAGATATGCTCTACACTTCAACAGACTTGACTTCATTTAAAGTGGAATTTTTAAAATCAAATTTAAAATACAACACTTTTATAATGGCTCAAGCATGTTCAGAACAACACCTAATTGTCTACATGTTGACATGTTTCCTTTCTGGACTTGGGCTATTTCTGATACATCCTGCTTAGGCTCACGTCTTTCAAACCATTCTTGATTAGCACTTGCTGTAATTGGGCCTGGGTATCACTGTTATATTTGTTGAATCAACCAGATTTTTTGTACTTTATGATTTGGCTAAATAATGTTGATTTATTTTTCCCTTAAAAAAATATTTGTTGGTTCCTAAAAGCAGTTTTACCATAAAATAATGATTGAAACTAAACTAGGATGCAACTTTCATTAGAAAAAAAGTTTAGAAAATCTGTTTAAGTCTGGAAAAATGCAATAAGCGGCTTAAAGCAAAATGTTTTCATGGATTGATTCATCGAAAAAGGAAGCTGATTAAATTTTAATCAGCTGATTAAATGGTTTGTCTTTTTGATACATCCATATCGATGTATATTTTCTTCATCCGTCAAATGTCCCATGTGATCAAAACCAGGTTATCAACCGCGTTTTATTGGCCAATTGTTATCCCACAGTTGACAGAAGAGTTTATGATGATAGTCATGAAACGGAACAAGATTTCATTTGTTCCGTCCCTTTTTGATAAGTTGAGACATATTTTTGGGGAAAAGTATAACCAGGACAAAGATTAATGCAAAGAAAACTTTTATTTTAAGATAAAAGTTGAAACCAATCTTTCTGGATTCCTTACGTTTCCTTTATTTCCATCATGTGATTGAAAGTGTGCACATTTTAATACTTCCCTGTGCCATAAACCTTTTTATACATTTGCACTTCCTTTTTTGACACCTGTTGTTTTATTTTATAACCCCGTACTTGAGTACATTATTTAAAGCATGAAAGAATTGTCTGCTTTTCAGCCAAACAGAAATGACCAGAGTTGTACTGTCACAGGGCTTGTAAAGCCTCGCTTTGATTAACTTGATTTTAATGCCTAAGTCATGTTTCCAACTTTTAGATGCTTTTGACAAAGATCCTCCAGATCTTCTCAGCAAGAAGAAATGTTTGGAATACCTGGCAGCTCTTCGGCATGCCAAGTGGTTTCAGGTAAAGCTAAAGTCAAAACCAGTCTACAACTTACAATATAAACAGATCAGGAAATATAAATCGTATTATTGTGAAGACTGTGTGTAAAAGCCTAAAGCACATTCAAATGTGGGTTAAAAAGCATCAAACTCTTTTCGATAAAATAAAAAATAAAATAGCGCTTTACAATTTTATTTTTTTTTTTTTTAACAGTTGTTTTCCTAAAACATAGACCAAGTTCCTTTGTACAAATAATAAAATAAGAGACATTACATAAATAGAATTGGTTGTGAAAGTTTTTTTGCAAAATGGCTTACAAATGTGCATTTAAGATTGTTTTGTTTTTTTAAAGCATCTTTTGCATTTTTCTCTGCAGGCTCGTGCTAACGGGCTACAATCCTGTGTGATCATAATCCGAGTGTTGAGAGATTTATGCCAACGGGTTCCCACCTGGGGGAAGGTGCCCAGTTGGGTAAGACGATTCATTTTAACACAGAACCGTTGACGGTATCTGAAAACTGGACGGAATGAGTGTGAAGTCACTCATGGAAAAGGGTTCGCGTCCAGTTTCGACCAAATAGTCTATTCAGTCACCTTTTTTACATCCCACCACTTGAAAACGAGCTACAAAAAATCTGTCAAACGTTTCGATTGTTGAAGGGGAGACGACATCCTTTTATTGAAACATCTGATTGGCCAGTTTATAACTTGAATAACTTGCACTACAGAAAAAATATAATGAAAAAAATGAGGATTAGCAAGAATGTGTTATAAAAACAAGGTAGCAGAGCAAGAATGGTTATTCTGACAATAGAATGACTGAGTAATTGCTGTTTATTTCGTTAAACAAAAATATTTTTAAAACACAAAATGTGGTTTTATATATGAACTAAAGCAAGTTTTTAAGGGACTTATTTTAATGTTTTAACACCAAGTTGTGGCTTTTTTTTCACATCACTTTTCATGTGTAAGCTTTTTTTTTTAAATGAGGACAAAATGTGACCACCAGGGGGTCCATTAGTCACTTTCTGATCAGGAAATACATAAGAATATTCTACCCAGACTACCCTTTTAGAAACTTGCCGATAGAGGTGAAAGATAATCAACTTTGGGAATGGGAACATTTGATCAAAAGAAAATAGTGGTGGGAGCTTACCTTGTCTTAAGAACTATTACGATGCAACACAAATAACCCCCATACTATATTGGTGCAATGATTCATATACATCCAGGTGGAACAAAATTTAACATGGTTTGTCACAAAGAATCTTTATTCAAGCGGCATAGCAGATATAGATCTCATGTATTAAAACACCTGTAAGATAGAAAAGGTCTTATAAGGGCTTATAGAGAAATATAAAGAAGATTATAGGCCCTGTTGGAGACGATGTGAATCGACAATCGCAAACCACTATCATATTTTCTGAGACTGTCCCAGCCTAAGACTTTTTTTTTTTTTTTTTTAACTTGTCCTGTCCAACAGCTGAGCAAACAGATATGAGCTGAGAGCCTCTTGTATTAGACAGATTTTACTCTTACAATCGGGGGTTATAAATCATAGCGAACACAAAATGTATGTTGGTATAAGCCCCTTTTGTAATTTAAACCAAACTTTATTAATATATATATATTTTTTTATTTGTGTCTTTTTTGTTGGACCGGACGGAAAAGGAAAGGGG
>BSAI01000138.1:19755113-19829586 GCA_036245035.1 Adrianichthys oophorus
CCACACGGGCCCCCAACACCCGAGCGCAGTGAGGTACGGAAGCGCAGAGCGGAGAGCAGCCCTCCCACTGCGCCAGGTGCCCAGCGCGGGGCCCCACCCCCGAGAGCCCCACCACCCCAGACAGGCCGCCCACCACCACCCAGGAGTTCTGGGCATCCCCCTACCCCAGCCCCGGGTACGAGCCCGGGCCCCCCACGGGAGACCCGCTCCAAAGCTCCAGGCAGCCTAAGACATTTTGAAAAAAATGCCCAAGCCTCCTAAAGTTCAGTTTTCATCACTTCAAAACCTCTCTGCTTTAAGGCTTTATATTTGGGCCAATTATGAAATGCAAATTTAAGTTCAAACGCCTGACAGCTTGTAAAAAAAATGATGACAAGACGATGGATAGACCAGGTGCAGCCCGCTTCCGAAGATCGGTTTGAAGTTGTGTTAGAAATATTCTGGATGTTTTAAAAGTTGACATACCAGTTAAGACTCCAAAAAACAAACTTATTTCATTTTGGCACAAGGGGATTTGCAGCGAAATTCCACCTCTTTTCATTGTTGGGCTTTTCAAATTAAAACTAAAGGAACTACAACTGAAAAACACATTTTTAAGACTACTGTGTTTTCCTTTTTCTATGTATTGTATCTCTCTCTCTTTCTCTCTATAGTGCATTAACTTAAGATATTAAAAATAAACAGTTTTAGGAAACCTTTTATATGCTTTTACTTAAAAATTTGGAAAGTAACGTTTGTTCTTCTATTTAGAACTTTTTTGGGCTTCATGCTATGTGAGAGAAAAGCTGAAAAAAGCATTTTAAGGCCATCTCGTCCTATATTTTCATATCGCCTCATAATTACATAATACAATGTGGTTAATGTAAACGAATGCCCTATTCTTTTTTTTTTAATGCTCTGATATGGAGATGTAATAGAAAAATACATTAAAATAGCATACTTATTAACTGTACTCCTTCTCGTGGGAAATTATGTTGATTTTTTTTTCTCTGCAGGCATTAGAGCTTCTGGTGGAGAAGGTGATCAGCAGCGCCACAGGTCCACTCAGTCCCGGGGAGGCCATGCGCAGAGTTCTGGAGTGCATTTCTACTGGCATCCTGCTGCCAGGTCAGAAACAAGTTCAACTCTGTGACTTGACAAGTTCAAAAAAATCATTTGTTTCTGCTTTACTCAAAATGTGGTGAAGCGTCCACACAGATGCCCAAAAAATATGTAAAATACCCCCAAAAATCGTTGTTTTTAACTTTAATAAATCAATCCAGCAAATGTTTATTTTCCGCTGATCTCTCTTGATGGATGAACCATTGTTTAGAAATTGGATGACATTCTCTGATGTCCATTTTTTTGCATCACTAGATGTTTGCCGTCTGTGACTAAATACATTGCAACCTTGAATTCAGAAACAAGATGTTTGCTGCAAATTTAAGTCCAACTCTGCAATAGAGAAACTCCTTTGTTGGTTTTTTTTACCCCAGAGATCACTCAGTTAAAGTTGAATTCTCATTAGTTTACACGCAGCTTGGTATGTGAATTTTGTTCTCCCTACTTGACCCGCCGGGGGGGGCAGTGAGCTGCAGACACAGCCGCGTTCGGGAACCGTTTGGTGGTCAAGCGGGGAGGCATTGGGTCCCATTCTTAGTCTTTGGAATGACTTGGCCTGGATTTGAACTCATGAGCTTCCAGTCTTAGGGCGGACACTCTTCCACAAGGCCGCTGAGTTTCTGAGAGTTTCATAGACGATATGTAACTTTATTATTTCTATCATGCAACAGTTTTAAAATCTTTTTTATAAAGATGCACCAGGCCTGTTGGACCCCTGTGAGAAGGAGCAAACGGACGCTCTGGAGAGCATGAAGCTTCAAGCTCGGGAGGACATAACGGCCAGCGCGCAGGTACTACCTGGATGTTAAACCGTTGAGTCCTGCAGCGTCAAAGCTCTTCTAACCCCGCCTTCTTTTTTCTCTCTCTCTCACTCTCTCTCTTTTTTGTCCTGCTTGACAGCACGCGCTGCGGCTGCTTGCTTTCCGTCAGATTCACATAGTCCTGGGCATGGAGTCCCTGCCAGCATCCAAAGCCAGCGCTCGCAACCGCAAACGCAGACGGGACGTCGGCGACACGGGGGAGGGCGAGGGAGAGGGCAAAAAAGACAAGAAAGAAGAAACAACAAGCGTTTGACTTTTATCTCCAGACTGGACGGGTTTGCTAGTTTAGAAGCTGGTAGAATGTCAAAAACTTGAAAGATTTCTTACCTTGGAAACCACAGAACTTATATATATATATATATATATATATATATATGTATATAAAAAACTGACTATATGTTACATGTCAAACCTTAAAGAAGAATAACACACGTAAGGACTTAGGAGGGTGATCTGCTTGATTCTCCAGTGGGATCATGCAGTAAATCCATGTCTGTCAAGCTGCCCTCCTTCATTCATTCACCTCTACTGCTTTGTCATTGGAGGACCACTGGTACCACTGAGTAACGAGCAACTTAAGATGGATTTGTTTGTGTTTCTGTTTGGACAAAAACTCTGCTGCTATTCCAAACAACTGTTTGACTCTCCAACTCTTGACGACTCACTTCGGCGACGCTGCTTTCATCAAAATAAAAAAAGAAAGAAACTGAGGTTGGGCTTTGAACTCATGAAGGACAACACACCTTCTTTACTGAAATGTTCATCCAACTTCTTCCGTTAAAGCACTTATAAAGTTTTATTTTATTTAATCTGTAGGAAAAGAGAAGAGTTGAGGTGTTCAGCCTAAACCCAATGCCTTGTTTTCAGAGAAAGTAAAAAATAAAAATAGGTCACGCCACCAACAGGAACTCGCCCCCTGCATTTTCTGCAAAGGGTAGCTTTTCTCAAGTCTATTACACAGGCATGACGAGTTAACAAGCCACTAAGAGGTAACCATGTATGCAACAATTGTGTATTTTAGGAATAACACATCTTTGTTTCATCATCTTAGGGAAGTTCAGCAGAGCAGACTACTCTAATAAAAATAGCTATCACAAACCTTTGAATTCCTTCCTAGTGCCTCCATTATGTCAAAGGTTCCTAAGACCAAGTAAGGAGGAACACTGAGTTTCTTTTGAGTGATTATTGTTTTATTGGTTTTTATTTGATGCATTGGAAAGGGAACAGACAGTTGCACAAAGCTCGGCTGGGAAAGCTGCTGTCACACGTTTTATTGTGCGTTTTGATTCCTTAAAGAAGACCCTCATCATGAGTGTGGCCTGTTTTATTTCTGAAGGGGGCGTTGCGTCTGTTTTGTATTGTTTAAACGGGAAGTGTGTGAACGTTGCTGTTGTTTGAATGTCTTTGTGTTGCCCTGAAATTGGGGGGGAAGTATTAAAACAAAAATAATTAAAACATCTGTTTTAATCTTTATTTGTTTTTGAAAAACTTTAAAAGAAAACAAAATGTAATAAGAGAGAAGGCGTTATAGTGGCTCACTGAATATATGAACAGTTTTCCCAGACATTAAGGAAGTGGGTTGGTCATACGGCGGCTGCGCAGGATGCGTCAAAGACGCACGAGATGCTGGAAACGGGGCGAAAAACAAACGCACGGTTTACTCTTTGAATAGTTGCTGTGACTTTCCTCGTTTTTCTGTCTCTTTTCTCCTCCAGCTGTAGTAGACCCGTGGGTACTGAAACGGTCAGGGTAGACAGTTCTGTTGTTCAGCCGCGTGCGCGTCGGACTGGATCTCCGTGCGTAAACTTCCAAAGGAGCGGATGACTGAAGGTTGGTGCGAATATTCCTTTTTCTCGCTGCCGATACATTCATTTTCGCGTCTGAAAGTGACCTGATACTCTGAAAAACACGTCCAGGAAGCGGAGAGAACACAGTGCTGTAAAAAAAAAAAGTTCAAAGTAAGCCATATTTATTTTTACCAGGTGACAAAATCAAACCCAAAAAAAGAAGGTGATTTTAAGAGTAACTATGACTACCGGTAGTTTGCTTTTAATTTGCTTTGCTACCCGAAAGTCCAGAAGAACAGCCACAGTGGTACAAAGAGAGGTCACATTTATGGTTCTGTCATTTCATCTTCACTTTGCTTTTAGCTTTAGCAGAAATAACATGATTGCTTTTTTTAATGCTTTTTTAGTGAGCATCACTGCTGCAGACATGAAGCTGCTTTCTGCAAAAGCAGATATTACACCAAAGCTGACATTTAACATTTATCTTTTTTTAAAGAATTACATGACTAACATTTTTATCAGAATTTTATCGTCTTTTTGTTTCAGAGTTTAAACCCTTATTTTTGACCATTTAAAATGTGCGCTTTTATAGATACGCAGATGCACTTACATTTTTATGTCACAGCAGCCCAAAACAAGCAGTAAAATAGATAAAGCAAGTTGCACACTTTAAGATTAAATGAGCAATCTGAGGAGGAAAAAGTGAGAGCAAAGTTAAAATAAAATGCGAATTGTAATTGTACACATCTATTTGGACACAGAGGCTAACTAAATATATTAATTCTTATTGGTGTACTGTATTTCCTTTTTGCATGTGTTGCTGAGTCATGATATAGCATGATGGCAGGAATGACTATCTGGAACTTCCCTTGTTTGACTCCAGTTTTATCTCATTCTTTGCAGCCCTTTTGTTAAAAAAAAAGTATTCTGAGTCAGACGCACCACAAAGTGTTTTTGATCCAGTTCTCTTCCTGTACTCCATAAAATAGCCCTTTAAAGTGCTGTCAAACTACACAGCTGGTGTTGAATACATTTTCACTACTTGTGTTTTTCTTCCTTCACAGATGAGTTGGGCAGCTGGTACCCAGTGTGTAGCCAAGAGTGACTACAGGAAAGCCAAACCTGGAGAGTTGACCTACAGCAAAGGAGACGTCCTGACTATTGTCGACTGCTGCACAGTGCTGTGACTCACCATCACACATTTTACAGAAGCTGCATGTCTCACATGGAGAAGTCATCTCATTAAGGTGGGCTATGATCTGTCTTTTTAGAGCAAGCGAGATTACAGAGCCAAACACAACGCCACAGGGGAGGAGGGACTCATAAAGACCACCAACGTGCATGAAAGAAAGGCTCTTCGAGTAGACCCAAGTCTCAGCCTCATGCCGTAAGTCCAACAGCTCCAGTAAAGTTTAGAGCCACTCCTAATCTGAAAAGGATCAAAGATCTAAACCCAGGGTGGGTGAACGATGACCCGTTTGTGTGCTGGGTCTATGCAAGTTTACATGTCTATGTAAACGATTAATTCTGGCCCTCCAAACTGGAATAATAAATAATATTAGTGCTTTTTAACGTTCATGTGTGTTTTTTGATTCAGATTGTCATTTTTCTGATCATTCCAACACCACATGGAACGTCAAGTCATTGGTGCAATTGGCACTAAAATGAAAACGAAAGTCAAAGTTTTAAAATAAAAAAAATCCAAAATGTTCTGTCTTAAGATGTTTCTATATATATATAAATATATAATTTTAGAACCTTTTGTAGCAAAACGATTACCCACCCTCTGACTGAACCATCTAATCTTTTATTTTAAAGCTTTTTTATTTTAAGTTAAATGCTACAAACAAAACCCAGAATCCAAAACAAAATCCATAAACTTATAAACAAACATGTCATGTATTCATGCATATATTTAACAAAAGACAAAAAATGAAAAGAATAAAAGGAGTCAGAGGTTCCATTCATTTGTTATTTGTATATTTAATTTGATTTAATATTTTCCTCATTTAAACCATCTAAACTGTATTTATTTAAAAAAACAGCCATTCTTCAAATATACTTTTGTTCACAAAAATTAAAATGAGGTCCATCACAAGCACCAAGGAGATTAATTAATTGAAAATCATAATTACAGGTGATCTTAATGATGAAAGCTGAGAATTTCAGTAAATATAAATAAATGGTATGAAGTTGTTCTAATTATTGGAATAAAGATAATTTACATGTCTTTGAAGTAGCAGAAAAGCACAAATAAAAACAGAACAAAATGTTCTTACTGAGAAGGCAATACAGGGATTGTGGTTTTGTGACACAAAATAAGAAATATTTTTGTGGTTGTTTGACCACAGAAAACCAACAAAAAGAAAATAAAAAAAGCAATCAGATAAGAGTTCTTTAAGTTCCACTCCAGTCTTTTTTATTAATTTTCAAATCGTTCTCAGTGGTTTCTTAATTGTGATCATGCCGTTTGTTTGTCGGAGTGGATTTCTAATGCCTGATTTAAAGAACACAACAGATACAGTTTCTTTGTGCATTTTTCCGCTGCAGTGAGGACTTCCTGAGTTGTGTATTTATGGCTGCACAGGTCACATGCAGCATGACGGGAGCAGTGCTGCCACTTTTCACACACATCTTGTGACCGTGTGGGATGATGCTGCAGGTCCAGACAATCACTTATCTTGTGATTTGCTCCTCACGCTGCTCCCTTTTAGGAGTCCAGCTGCTTTAAACCTGAAGACATTCACGCCTGGAAAACTACTCTGAAGGAATTAAAATATGGTTTTGTGAAATGTGAGTTTCCAGGGAAACTTTATTGCATCTGGTCTCAAACTGCACAACAGCAAAAAAAAAAAAAAAGAAACAAAAACTGAGATGGGGTTGAAACCTTAAGTTAAATTTGTTAGTTTGAAGTCACTGGTGAGAACCTCTGGTTTTGAAGGTGTCAGGTCAAACTCCTGGGAAAGTTACAGTTTAGGACTATATATAAATGGAGTGAGGCAAACCAACACAAGTGCCCATCTGACAAATTCATCTAGATAAAAGTTCATAAAGCTAAATAAAACTCACAGTGTTATGTAGATGAAATATGTATCTTATATTAGTCAATCATATTCCTATTTGTCACCCATGTTGCACATATTTACAGATATTTTGCACATTTTTCTACAAGTTTTTTGTCAACTCGCATCTGAAGGAAGTTTCCCTCATCTCAGTGAGAATGCTCAGAAGCCAAACATACAGTCTCAACTTTTTTTTTCTGCACAAGAATGGTTTCTACAGCTCAACCATGTGTGGTTTGTCTTCAAAGTAACTGACGCAATAAAAGGTGTGCTTCCTTTTTGGTTTACCTCTGACTCATTTAATTTGTTTAAATAAAGTATTTATTCTCGTACATGTTTCTGTCTGCATTTGCCCGTTTCCCCTCCTTTGCATTTCAATTCCTGTCTGTCATTTTGGTCTTTTGATCAGCTGGTTTCATGGGAAGATTTCCGGCTCGGAGGCGGTGTGTCAGCTTCAGCCGGCTGAGGATGGCCTGTTTCTTGTGCGGGAGAGCATCCGCCATCCAGGTGACTACGTCCTGTGTGTGAACTTTTCTGGAGAGGTGATCCATTACCGAGTGATTTACCAGGACAACAAGCTGACCATCGACAAGTCACAGTATTTCTACAACCTGATTGATATGATAGAGGTAAGCAAAGCCAGCAACCTCAATACAAACATAATTTAACTCACTCCAATGAAAATGGTGTTTTAACATGTTCTTCTGGGATTTTTCTCATTATGGAGAAGATATTTGAAGAAAATTAAGCTTATGAGGGGCTATAAGCTAGTGGGAGAGAGATGATTGGAAATGAACTTCCTGAACAGAACTCCTACTGATGCTCTGCAGAAACTATGTTTTAGAAAACGACACAGTTTTTTTTCATGTAGTTTAAAAGCTTCATAATCATAATTTAAAAAAAATCATAATTAAGAGAACAATGGGAACACTTTCACAACTGATCAAAAGATGATTGGAATGGGACTTTAACAATTCTACCATTTTTTTTTCTTTTAAAAATGACAAGAAAACTTGATATTTTTGCCATCAGAACCTTAAAGAAACAAAAAGCAAATGTGAATCACTATGATTTATACAATTCAAAGACCCGTTTGACTTCAGCTTTCAGAGTTCATTTAAAAATTAATTAAATAACTGAGTTTTCCTATCCCCCAAAAGACCTAATTTCAGTCGGAATTTCATGTTGGAGATCCTAAATTTAGTAATTAATGTTCCCATGAATACAGTTTAAAATATGTGTGCAGGAAGACAGTATTTTCTTAATCAATTCAAACTGGTTTGGGTACAACATTTGAAAAATAAATCTGTATTTGTGAATGCAAATCAAATTATCTTTACGGGAATACTCAACTGTTGCAGTGAAGTTGGTTAAAAATCATTAAGAAAATGGCAATAAATATAGTTACATTAGAGGTTAATAAAAGTTTCCTTTTTTACAGTTGTTTTACCGTTCTTTGGCCTGTGGGTGAGGTTTTCTGATAGTCCCAACATAACTGACAGCTCTCCGCCTCAGCTGTGTGTTATCAGAGCTTTACATTAACTCAGCAAATGCTGAGTTATTCCTGCAAGGAAGCAGTGACGCCTGCAGACCACAAACAACCATGTGGTTCAGCATCTGTTTCAGACTCC
Source organism: Adrianichthys oophorus (assembly GCA_036245035.1). NCBI lineage: Eukaryota > Metazoa > Chordata > Actinopteri > Beloniformes > Adrianichthyidae > Adrianichthys > Adrianichthys oophorus. The sequence continues at coordinate 19,763,516 of BSAI01000138.1, forward strand.
CTGGTTTACTTTGTGCTGGAATTTTACAAAGTCTTGAAGGGGGAAGGAATAAAACACAATTTGGTCAAGCTCATGTGTGTTTCATTTTTACAGTTTTACTCTAAAAACAAAGACTCTATCGCCACAACTCTGACAAAACCCAAGCAGAAACAAGGAACCAAGTCAGCTGAGCTGGAATTATCCAAAAGTGAGTCAGGAAGTTCCTTGGTACCCAAAAAAACATTACGGCTTTTTTATAGCATGCTTTCATCTGTTACTGGTGAAACTTTCCTCCTCAGTGGGATGGCTGCTTGACATAACGAAGCTTCACCTGGGGGAAATCATTGGAGAAGGAGAGTTTGGTGGTGAGAATCTTTTGTTTTTATTTTTCTATAACATGGTAATTAAACAGTAGTTTTAATACTTAGTGAGTAAAAGCACTCTACATTTTTTGAGAGGAGTTTTGAACAAGCACTAGTTTTGCTGAATTTAGTTTACTCAAAAAAAGGAAAAATGCAAAAGAAAGTTTCATTTGTGATTCTTTTTTTGGTATTAGTTTTAATAATCTCACAACTCTCTAACAACATTTTGGGTTAAGGTTACCCACATGTTAAGTGTCAACACAAAACATGAAATTCCCCAAAACGTAATGACTGTGCTCTTGACCGTCAGCTGTTTACGAGGGCGAGTATGTGGGCCAGAGGGTGGCAGTGAAGACCATTAAATGTGACGTGACAGCTCAGGCCTTCCTGCAGGAGACGGCAGTCATGACGTGAGTCTCTCAGGAGGATTTCTAACAACCAATTGGAGTTGATCCAATCAAAATGAGAGTTTTGGTTTTTAAATGAATTTCTTTCAGGAAGCTGCAGCACAAAAACTTGGTGAAGTTGTTGGGTGTCATCCTTAATAAAGGACTGCATATTGTCACAGAGCTCATGACAAAGGTAGTTTAAAGTATTTTTATTGAAAAAAAAAAAAGCAAACATTCTACAGTGTAACTTAAAGAAATGTTTTCTCTTACGTTTTTATTGTTATTGAAGATTTGTTTTGTTTCCTATAATATAAACCAATAACATATTGAATTAAAGCAGTGCGCGACATTGCATAGCCTGCAGTTACAAGCTACCGCCGCCCTTGCCGTCCACCCCTGCCATCGCCGCACCTCTTCACTCACATCCACCCCGCCACTCACATTCGACCCAGGCTAGTCAGAGCTGCATGTGACAAATTGATGTAAAAACTGCTTTTTTTCGAAATGGCGGCTTTTCTGTTGGTTTTATTTCCATAGCAACCATTTTATGTTTCGGTTGCCTGGGGATACCGAACAGATCTATGTACGTTTCAGAAGAATCGGAAAAAGTAAACTTTTGGATTTCCTTAGCAACTGAGGTTTTTTTGCTAACCACGCCCACATTCGTAACATGTTTATATAATGGGCTATATCATTTTGCTTGGCTCTAGTCAGGCATAACATTTTTACAGTATTCCTTGAAAAAAATGTGCGAGTCATAGGAGAACGCCACATTTGCTAGCAAGTTTTCACGCGTGTGGCGGGGGTCAAATTTGAGCTCAAAGACACATACATTTTTACTCATCCGAGAACAGTATTGGTGACTGACTGCAAGGACCATAATTGTTAATTTATTAAAAGTGTTGGGAGTAAGAATGAATCCTCCACTAAAACTTTCTGGAAAAATAATGGGACAACAATGGTTTTGCCCATCAATCAGTCTCCATTTATGTGCTGCAGGGAAACCTGGTTAACTATCTCAGGACAAGAGGCCGTTCAGTTGTGAATTCCATTCAACTGCTCAGATTTTCCCTGTGAGTGTGAACATCCACATGCGATACAGCAGATTCCAGCATCTGGAGCGCTGAACCTTTCTGTGTTCCTGCCTGTGGTCAGGGATGTGTGTGAAGGGATGGAGTACCTGGAGTCTAAGAAGTTGGTCCACAGAGATCTGGCGGCTCGCAATATTCTGGTGTCTGACGATAACACCGCCAAGGTCAGCGACTTTGGGCTGACCAAGGTGGTCTCCAAGGAAACGGACAAGGCCAAGCTGCCGATCAAATGGACGGCGCCTGAAGCCCTGACCAAAGAGGTACCGGTCAAAAAGATTCTGTTCTTTTCATGGATCTGAGGTTTGTTGTTTGGATGCATCGATTCTTGGATAGCAAAACTATCAAATTTCTTGGATAATTTTTTACCAAAACCAGCAGAGTTTACAGTCAGATATGCTTTTTATAGTACATTGGAAACGGTTTCTATTCTATTCTCCTTAAAAACCATGGAAATCAGATTTATAGTGGACTTCATTCACCTATTGTTTTTTAATTTTCTTCAGTAATATTTTGGCCACTTTGTCAAATATTCACAGAAAAACCTAAACGTTTGCATCCTACGGCACCTTTTTTTCTCACCCCCAGAAATTCTCCACTAAATCGGATGTTTGGAGTTACGGAGTTCTTCTTTGGGAGATCTTCTCGTACGGTCGCCAGCCTTACCCTAAAATGGTACGATCCTCTTCTTGTTCTGTCTGTTTGTTCCGTTCATGAAGATGTGCGGAGTTTCATTTGTCCAGACAATCTGTGCTCAGAGCGGAACAACTGGACCAATATGGCTACTACCTTAGCCAGGTATTATGGGATGTAAACAGAGTAGTGCAGCATCGATGAGACACAGCAATTGAAATGTGGCCGGATGATTACAGACTCATTAAAACAACTTTTAACACGTTGCTTCTCTCACTGTTTTACCGGCAATCTATATATCATAAACATTTATCAGTGTACCTTCTTAGTCGCCTGGCAGCATACCTCCGCCGTACCAAAAAGTGGTACCTGATGTTGATGCAGACGTTCAAAATTAGTAATTCAACATTCAAAATAAAGTTTTTATTTCTTTTTTTTAAATAAGCATGTTTGTAAAGATTTTGCACGGTAACATGGTACCAAGTGCACTCATTGATACTTCTTGTTCTGATGCGAAAGTTGTTTTTTTGTGGTCCATGCATTTTTATTTCACTGCAAATCCTTTTTCTTTATCATTAGCATTTTTTGTTTCAAGTTGTTGTTCCGTCCTCACAGCAACACCGGCATTATTTCTGACGGTGTTTCCAACAAACTTTGACACCTTTCTTCTTCATTTACAACAGAAAAATGTGTTTGCTGCCTCCTTTTATTTTATATTTCATTCTTTTATTCATCTTTGGCATCTGACATCCTCATTCTTCAGATCCTGACGTTATCGTTTTTGATCCTTTTTATTTTTACCTCTTCAAATCTGCATTTCAGTGGCAGTAGGGTAAAACAGAGACTCTCAGCGTACGACTTAAACACGCTTCTGTTAGTCACGCTGCTTGCCGTCCAGTAATCCGTGCTCCTTGACCATCGAGGTGTTCTGGCCAGCATGTCAGTATACTGTCAGGATCATCGGGATCAGGTTGCATTAGATGAACGATCTTTTGGTATTGTACAACCTTATTGTGCTTCACTTGGTGTCATTTTAAATGTAGATGATTACCTACTAATTATCTCTTTATCCCTCATGCAAGTAGTTCATTTGGGTTAATTTTATTATCTCCCTCATTAAACTCTGCACCTTAATGTTTTATCTGTTGGCTGAGACGGCAAACATCACACCAAGAGGACAAGAGTGCATGAAAATCTGTTAAAAGGCTCGGCGTTAGCTGGACGCCGTGCAGTCGCCACGGAAAACGGTGAGATACAGGGAGGCTGAGTGGCGCCGGAGAAGTTTAATCTTTTACAACAAAAATTCCAAAACTAATGTGCACGGAAGATCGGAAATCTTGCTCCCATTGGGTCAATGGTTGCAGAATCTCCATCACTACTTTAACCAACACTGTTAATGAAATTTTAATTAACAGCTATTTATTTATTTCTTTATTCACAGGCTGAAATCATAGAATGTTCATACAAAATAAATATAATAATTAATAAAAGTATATTCAAATTTTCACACGGAATGAAGAGTGTAGCGACCCTCTGAGAGTTCATTATGCTTCTAAAAGCTGCAGAAGTCGACCAAGATGCCATTGTTTCACTGAGCTGAAAACTTTGACCAGATTTTAGGGAAATACTAACCAATAATCAAAATTTTTTTTATTTCTATGCGATGTAAAACATTGTTTGGGGGGAAGCATCACTTTAAATACCTTTTGAATGTATTTCTACATCTAAAACTCACGTAAAAAACGTATACAATGACATTTAATTCGGCATTCAGATTTTTTTTCTCATGAAATCAATTGTAGGTTAGACGGTTGCAACAAAGCAGCAAGAACAGCACAGAGAAAGACCAAAGAAGGTCAGAGCATCCCTGCAACCACAACTCCTCACTGTTACCTGCAACACGGGGGCAGACGAGCTGCTGCAAAGGAAATATGATCCAAACATTCTGCACACACCAGCATGCTTTTGCAACGCAAGGGCAACTGAGCAAGTGGCCACAGCTTTTTGATGACAGGTTTTTTTTTTCCATCTGTGTTGTGAGTGGGTTGTTGGTGCCATCAGTAACCAACAACCACTGAATCACTGAAACAGACATGAGAAATGGAGATAAAGCGACGCATTTGTTTTGAATAACTTTGTTCTTGCTGAGAGAGTAAATATTTAGCAGCTACTTTCAAGGCTTGTTGGTGGTGATAAATTTAAAAAACTGTATTTTTTTTCTCTTCGACTTCCTTTCATTCTCCTAAACTTTGCCTTACATTCTTTTCTGGTCCATTATGCATCTGTTTTAATCCGTTTTCTTTGTTGTTCCAGGTATAAACCCTTATTTCTCACCTGATTTCAACAACTTTATCTTAACACCTTTGTGTTTACTGTCACTTCCACCTTCTTATGTCTGTCTCCTCTTTGCTTTTAACGGCATAACGTTTGTCATGATGTGAGCTTTGTGTTTGGGTTCATTTAAACCAAGATTTGTTTTGGAAATAGACCATAAAAAACTGAATTACTATGATTTACAAATCCTCTAAGAAACGAACAAAAAAAAAACTCAAAAAGGCTTCTTTAGCTTGAAAAAAAGTGTTCATAAAAAGGAAATAATGATAAAATATAAAGCTGAAAATAATACTGTATGTCAAATTGAGACTTTTGTTATTTATTTTTCAAATTAACTCTAACAAACTCATTTTATTTCTGTTAAAAAGATTGATTTCCTCATCATTCTTTGTTTTTCCCATGCTGCAGTCTCTGAAGGACGTACAGGCAAAGGTGGAGGGGGGTTACCGCATGGAGGCTCCAGAGGACTGTCCCCCCAATGTTTACTCCCTGATGAGTCTTTGCTGGGAGCAGGAGCCTCGCAAAAGACCTGGCTTCCCCAAACTGAGGGAAAAACTGGAAAGGGAAATACTGAGCCCTGCACTTGCCGCAAAGAGTCAAGAAAGGTTCAAGTCTTGAAATCCACAGGTTTTCAAAGGAAGCAAAAGACTTGTGGGTTTAAGTGTCTTCTGCTTTTTTTTGTTGCAGACATTTGCTTTTGGTTGATCACTGATGTCCATGAAAAGCACAAAAATCCCAACAGAGCATAAAGGAGCATTAAAGAAAAAAGCTTTTATATGCTCGCAGGAAATACATTTTTAAACAGAAAAACATGAATGTAGAAAAGGCCGCTCATTGAAATAACGGTCACGTGGTTCCGACTCGTCATGCTGTGGTGTGATTAAAGAGGCTGTGAGTTCTGAAGCCAAACACAGACCATACGCCCACCATGGCCCCGTGTTTACACAGGTTAGAGCACCAGAGACGTTTCCTGTACATACAAAGTCCTTTCTTGTGAGCATTTGTTTTCTTTCACGTCTCTTTGCAGCCTCTGTTAACAGCGGAGGAAACTTGCAAATGTCAAACTTTGATGTAAACTCTCATTCTTGCTCAGGATTAATTAAGTTTATCTGTTTTTCACCAAGCTGTAAATGTGAACAACAATCTCAGGTATCTCCAATCATCCTTCTCCTTTCATTTACAAGATAAATTGGTAAAAATATATCCCTAATAGATACTCTGTGCATTTTATTTTTTATTCGCTCACAGTGCCAAGCTTAATTTATTTTTATTTAAAACTGCTTTGATGACAGCTGACACGATTCCCTCAGAGCAAACACAAGGCAACAAGTCGAGAACTTTTCTGCAAGGGCCCCTTGACCTGGGAAAAAAAATATTTTCAATTGTACTTGATTAAAAAAATATCCTCTAATGCAAAAACGAGCAGTAAAATCAGCTACCCTAAAGTCTTAAAACATCCACGGATGCTGGATATTTTAGGAAACTGTCATGCTTTAAACTTCAATGAGTCAAAAACTTCTGCATCATTATTGACGTCAAAAATCATGCAAAGAAATCAGCTATTTTTATAAGATTTAACACCAAATCTTTATCCTTGATAGACAATCTAAAACAAGCCTTTAAAACCAAACTTTATATAAATGAATAAATATTTTAAAAAAAAAGACACCATACAAGCAAAACCCTCATGAAAAGACCTTGAATGCTCATGGTTCACTGTATGTTATGCCTATGTAATATACGTTCTTTTTTAGACGAATTTATTAATAAAAAGAAAACATTTTTTATGTTTGCGTGTCATTCATGAAGGGTTGTCTTTGCCTCTTTTGTTCAATAGAAATCATTTTTTTCTTTAATCTAATTTACCAGAAAGTATGGGACAAACTTTGATTTAATTCATTGCAATCTAATTTCTTTTGTAAACTGGGAAGTGGAGCATTTATTATTACTTATTTTCCCTTTTCACTTGGATTTTGAGATTATAGCAGCGATTTGCAAGATCCTCCATCCTCCCGGGACGCCGTAGGAGTTTAAATTATCCTGAACATTTTTGACCTTTTGGAAATTTGAGTAAAATATTCTGAAACTTTAAATGTGTTGTGTTTGCTTGGACACAGATGTGAGCTAATGGAAACCCAATGAAATGTTTATTTAATTTAGAATTTCTTTATCTGGCATTATAGCTCAGAGGGAAGCCGCTGCTGTGATTGTTGTCGTGTCGGAGGACCAAATGAAAGATGTCATTGGACATCAGTGGGTCTAAGCCTGATGTTTGTCGGTGTCTCTAGAGACGGAGCACAAATTGAGGCTTGATCCTCCGTCTCTTATCATCACACAGTGGCTCCACCAGAATTTGCTCAATCTGCCATGGGATTTTATGAATCCTCTGATGAGATGAGCAGTAATTTTCTGCTGAGGGATTTATGAAGAATGTTTAAAAAGAAAGAGAATAGAAAGGATGCGGCGTTTGCTGAGGGCTTCTGCCCTTCCTTTTGTAAAGCAGATATTGGGAGAAAGCCTGCATCCATATGTCCAGTTCTATATTGAGGTACTTTTCTGAGAGGGACTAAAACCATCTGGTTTAAATGAGTATAAGAAAACTGCTGATCTAGTGAAACAACAGCTTGCTTTGACAATGACTAGTCACCTATTGTTTCCTTATTGTTTTTAAAGTAAAAAAACAAAGGATTGAGTGGAATAACAGGAAAAACAAGGCCTACAATAACTTAATTGATCTGGGCTCTTATTTTGGAAATTTTACAAAAGAAACACTGATACTTTTGCAGTTTCCACCTGTGAATAAATTTTTTTTACTAAGTTAAATTTGAAAATCCACATTCCTAAAATTTAAGATCCATCTAACAGGTAAAACAAATGAGCTTTAAGGTCATTTACACTCTAAATTTACATTTTTTTTCTTGCCAAATACCCGTTTTTGTTCTCTGATAATTCAAAGTCATAGATTTCCCTCATAAATTGATGGTTGAACTTGTCAAATTCTTTTTTTTTTTTTTTTTTTTTTTTGGTTTTTTAGTTTTTTTAAACATTCATTTCGTTGGAAATGTGTTCAAAATTCTAAGCTTTGCTTGTGTTTGTCTCAGCACAGATGGAGCTTCTGCTGTTGCTTGTAGCAGACTGCGCAGCTGAGTGAAGGGGATGGTGTGCCTTTGCTAAAAGGTTTACTGTGGCATAGTTTAAGTAGATTCTGGTCAGTTCAAATAAGGTTAGTACCGAAGTGACAGCCAGCTATCTTAACTAATACGGGTATTAGACGTAATGCGCTCTTCCTAGAAAGCTGCACCACCTAAGTCGTGGTTCATTCTGGGACATCTGCACTCGAGAAATCAGTGAAGCAAAAAAAAAATCAAGAGTAATAAAGTTTATTTTCAATTATATTCTTTTAGTTACATATTAGCATTGCTTTTTATTGTTTAAATGATGTCCGAATTTTACAGTTTGGTGACCTAATTTTAGGGCTTTTAAACCATTCTAAAACAACATAAAAAAATGAAATGTAAAAATCACAAATGTTCATTAAAACGTAATGATGTTTTAAGTTTAACATTCATAAAATGTTCCACTTTGTGCTTTTATTGTGTATTTATGTTCAAGGTATTTCTTAATGAACTAAAACTTACAACTAAGAACTCAAGTAAAACCAAACGTATGATTAAAAAGTGTGAATTTTTCAACCACGTCAATCTGATTTCCAGGAGTTTGACACGTGGCCCTTGTGAGTGCAGGCAGTTTCTTGTGAAACGGTCATTATATTAGTGAACACAACAAATGAGACTACACTTGGTCCTGCCGTTTAGTGGAAAGATCTTCTCCGCCGTTAGGTAGCTGTAATTCTATTAGCAAAATAAGGTTAAAGGCATCTATCTGTCTTGTGGTCTAAGTAGAGCTGTTGGTGTAAGAAATTTACTCACTTAATTATCAGACCTGGTAGAAAGAAACACATGAAATAAATTCAGCTTTGAATCTGTTGAATGATTTCTATAAGGAAATGGTGGAATCAAATAATTTTTAAATATAGTTTTCCTTATTAAATAAATTTTTTTAATTGAAATTGTTGCGTAGTACACTCACCGGCCACATAATCAGGCACACCTTGCTAGTACCCATTTTTCACCCAAAGACAGCCTGTATCCACCTGTTCAGACAGTTATGAAAACTGTGACAGAACTCAGCGAAATATGTCTGGATCATCACAGAAGCAAAACGCCATCTGTTGTCCTCCAGGTTAAGTTCTTCTTTTAGTAGAAAAAAGAAACTTGTTGCAGTAAAATTGTTATCTGTTTTAGATGATCTTATTTATAAGAATGCCCCCAACAAAAATAATGAAGCTGCTAGGCCTCCAGAACATCATTCCTCTTTGAGGTTCATTACAAACTGTCTGCCTCACACACACCACTGTAAACGTCACACGCATGTGGGACGAAGACTCGTAGATTTACTTGTAGCTTTATAGGAATATTTTGCATCTGTTAAACCACGTTCTCAAGAATCTCAGTTATCAACTGTACTAAGTGTTCACACGGAAGCCATTTCAATTCACGGCCCGTATGACCTGGAAGGATCTACAAAAGGACTGGACATTTAAAAATCTGGTCCAAATAAACAAGTTTAAACTTTTTCTCAAAAGCTTGGAAACTAAATCTGTAACTTGTTTTTAAAGTTTTTGAATGGCATAGTTGTTTTTTAAAGCTTTGTCTTGATTGGTCCTGCTGTTTTGGCCAGGTATTCTTTCAAGAAAAGAGATTGACAATCTCAGTAATGCCTATTCTACCTGGCAAGGAATGAGGAGCATTTCAAAGGAGGTCTTTACCAAGGACATACTGGAGAGATGACTTAAGCTAAGGTCACTCCTCCCTCAGAGCCACACATTCAAGCAACTCCTTCAATGAACAGTCAATGTAAATGCTTGTTTCAGGCTTCTGTGTTCAATGTCTCGCAATCACGCGTCGCTACGCATATTCTATGACCGTTTTTGGGCTGTGGTTGAACTTTGACCAATCAGAAACTTATGGCGTCTCCGAAGTGCCAACCGTTTGAAATTTGGTTATGGAGGAGACAGGAATCATTGCAGTTTGTGCCCAACCGGACTTCTGTGACACCAAGTCTTTCATGCATCGGAATAAAGTTGAGAAAGAAAATGCCTGGAGCAAAATGTGCAGCGCTTCAACATTTTACACCAAGCCTCTTCCAACTTTAGATGGCAAACGTACGCTACTAAACAATAGAAAAAGAAGAAGAATCCCCTCCCTACTTGTCCAGTGTGAACGTCATAAGCTAAATGCACAGTCAAGAACCGGCATCATATGACCAAATACTGATAATTCTTTAAATTAAGTTTTAATTGAACTTTTTGAATATTTCTGTTTCCAGTCTGTCTATAAATGGAGGAACATTAGATTTCACTAATCAAATTTGCAGCTGGCATTTCATGAGATGGTGACTTAGCATGGGTACGACAGAAACGACCTGTTTAAATAGATTTAGCCTTTACAAGAATGTTGGTTCGCCATCGTTAAGCTGTTCAAGTTTCCAAGGAAGCATCTCTAATATGTTTCTGGAAAGTGGAGGTGGCACGGCCGACAACAGCCTCTCAGAGGGGCTGTGTGTGTTTTGTATGAGAGTCGACCACAGATATCTTTACAGTCACATGAATTCCCCTTCCCTGAGTGCCTACTGTCCCCCGTCCTGCGCCTTAGCTAAGCTGACAGTACGCATTTACACGTTAGCCGCTTTTACTTCTAATAGGATCAGCAGGATTTACTTTTGTCATCTGATAAATCTAAGTAGCTTGTCAACAATGCTACTCCTTCTCAATCAACCCATGCACAATAGATGGATGATTTTGGTCACAGGCGATCTCTTTAGGATTTTTATAGACATTGGTGATTCATAAGATCAACAGGGGTCTGCAACCTGAGACTCCGGGGCCACATCTCCACTGAGGCTCTCTGGGTAAAGACAAGAAAAAGCTTCTAATTTTAAAAAGCAAAAGTAAAATAAACGAAATCAAACTTTATTCAACTCATTCACAAACAGTTAAAGGACGGTAGCTATCACTCCATGAGGTTCCTGACTCCTATAGTCATAAATCTCCTACAATCCATCAATTGTTTGTAGTTTACCAAAGCCGCACCAAAACACTTTGGCAGATTTTTGATCCGTGTACCTTTTTTCTACCTAAGGTGATTTTATTTTACTTTGATAGATTTATTAATTTCTGACTGAGATGCACCACAAATGGTAAAATAAACTTTTTGATTATTATTATTACTTCAGACATCACACTTCCTGAAGTATTACTTATTAGTATTTACTCAAGTAAATTACTCAAGTAAATGTAATGATTAACTGTAAGTGTCCATTCAAATGTAATGGAGTAAAGAGTACAAATATTCAATCAATAATGTTTTCGAGGAGAGGGTAAAAGTTGCTTATATTTTGATACTCAGAACATGTACAAAGTAGCCAAAAATCATATTTAAGTAAAGTAACAAAGTCCATTTACTCATGTACTTTCCATCTCCGTTAAATTTAAGATAGTGCTCAAATAGGGCCGTGACATTTTGCTAGACTTATGACTTTTGGAAAGGCTCTGGTTTAACAAAGCCATTTTCAGCTAATAAGAAATGATCACCGAGCTCCAAAAATAGCCTCAGATGAGCTTAGTCAATACAAACTAATGAGGGACAAAATCAAAGGCTTCAAACTGTCGTTTTGTTGCCATTACTAAGATAGCAACAAGTGGACTCAGCTATGTTTGTAAAATTTAAAATAAATTTAACTATTGTTTTTTTTTCTCATTTTCATAAAAGTATAAGCGTCTATGGATAATTTCCATGCAAGAAATGTTTTACTTTATAAAACATCCCATCTTCATTTTAAAAATTTGAGGGAGATTCATCCATTTAATTCAAATTCCTTTTTTATGTTGCAACAAAACCTCATACACAGAATTAACAAGTGAATACCCAATAATTGTTCTTTTAGGTCTAAATAAAGAACATTTTTATTGCTTGTTTTGAAAAAAATGCATAAATATAAGAAACATCAACAATGTCAATTCGTTTAAAGATGGTTATAGTTTGATTTTGTTTGAAAACCTTAATAGATCACCACCATATAGTAAAAAAATAACATCAAAAGTTCATTTTTGAACTTTTTTAATATATATTTCTGAAATAAAGGCCAAGGTTTCCATTATTTTTGCAGTTCTTGTTCCCTTTTCACCAAAGTAACAGATTCATGTTTGATTCCTCAGTCCAGGCTTTCCCAGTGGCACTAAATATAAACGACATGTAAAAAGGTTGCTTAGGCAGAAAATCGATGTCAGCCTCTCTTAGAGGGGAGGGATTACAATTAGCCACCCTCTTCTAATCCTCTCCTGGTTTCGCCTCTGATGCGCCGCCTCAGCTCGGTCCACCTCTCCATCTCACTCATTCCCAGCTCTCCTCCCTGTAGCGGATGTTGCCAGAAAGCGCTTTGCCTTTGTTGTTGTTTTTTTGTTACACCTTGTTGTTTTTTTTTTTTTTTTTTTTTTTTTAAAGTTTGAATCTAATTGCTGCACACAGAGGAAGTCGAGGGATTTGAAGCAGCAGAGCGGACTGAGAAACAGCTGCCACAGTAAAGAGAATCTGGGGAAAATAAAGTTGGAGAGAGTGATCCATCGAACTGGACGGCAAGTTTCAGAAACTTTGATCGGACAGCTTATTTGCATCTAAAAGGTAAGCCACTGGTTTAATAATCAGCATAGGATAAACTCTTAGTTATGAATTTTCAACCAGACTTAAACAAAAGTTCTCTAAACGAATCAAATTGACCCATTTAAACCAAAATGTCCTTTTAATCTGAGGATATTTTGCAGATATTTCAGTCCTGATATCTGACGTTTGAAGTTTGTCTAGAGTTTGTGTAGTTTAGAGTTTGTGGAAATAAGTCTGTTTTTTGGATTGGTTCAACAGTTGAATCATTTTTCTGCGCTGCACGATATGTGCTCAAACATCAAATTTGATATTGTCATCTACTGATGAAAGATTTTTATAACATTTGACCTCTCGGCAAATGTGTTGAAGGACGAGACGTTTGATTACCAAGTGGTGATCTGTGGCCTCCTGTGGTCTCCCATCAGCGCCTCCTCTGCCCGTCCACGGCCGCGGGTCAAAGCCCAGACGCTCGAATGCATTTATCACTGGATACCATGAGCATGGTGGATGACAGCTGCCTCTCACCTGCCAACTTCCATGAAATAGGGAAGGGTGGCGTTGCAACGGCGGGGGGCCACGTCCACAGCATTGATGTCATTCTAGGTTTCAGTAAAGACCAGGAACCATTGCTAAGCCCCGCTGGGGCCCCAGGGCCCCAAAGAGCAAACGTGGATGAGATGGCAGAAGGTGGGAAGCACCCAGAGCCCTCGTCACACCCGTCCTACAGCGGACACCCTCACCCTGTGAGAAACAGCAACGCAGAGCAGCATCAGTACCACGGTTAGTGAAGGTGGTGATCTCTAAACATCACCAGCATCTGAGGGAAGTCATTAGTCGCTGTATTTTATTGTATACATTTATTAATTATGGAAATTGATCTTTTTTGTGATTTATGCAGCATAACTTTTCTCGGGAGGGGTGGGGTCGATGTAAAGGTTATTAAAGTGTCATTCCAGAGCCAGAAGTTGCACAGATAACCACTTTTAAACAGAATTCTTGCTGAAATAAAAAAAATCTTTTTTTTTCTCAAGTCAGAGCTGTTTAAACAGAAAGATTGGGACACTCCAAAGTGTTCATTTACACTTAAACCTACGGTTTTACCTCATTTCTAGGCTACGATGCTGAAGCTTTCTGAAAAAAAACCCATAAAGAACACTTAAAAAAACAGAATCAATGTTCAAATCACTTTTTTGAAGTATCACAGTTTCTTGAAGGGTTTCTGTGAAACTGTTTTTATTCTAAAATAAAAAAGTGGCTCAAACCCAGATTTACAGTTAGTGAACTCTTCGAAGTAAGAGATAAATCACAGGACAAGATGGTGCAGGGGCTTTATGTCCCCAAGACCAATCCCCATCCCCTTGTGGAATTCCCCCTAATCTTCTCTCCTCGTAGATTAGATTGTACACTGGTTCATTCGGGTGTTATTGTCATCGTTCGGTCTCAGAATTAAATTTGTCACATTTAATCTGAAGCTATTTTCAGGCGTGGGCAGGTGGCCTGTGAGTTTGCAGTGTAAAAAAATGAAAAAAATGGAAGAAGGATTCCGGTTCAATTCAGTTCTGTTAAATAAAGGTGCATCAACGCCGATGACATCACTCTTTTTGTTTGTGGCTTTCCTGTGAAGTCAGTCCAGTTCTTCCTGAATGAGCTGCTTGTCAGTGCGTTCGGTGTCAGTTGCCCCCCCCCTATCTGTGTGCTGAGATATTGTCCTTGCTGATAAACAGTAGATGGGCTTCAGACCAGTGGCTGTGATGGTCTGACAGGCCGAGAGCTGGTCACTGAACCAGACCTGACCTCTGCCTTTGTCAGTGCCTGGTCTTTGTCACAGCTGCTTAATGAGAGGTGGGTAAATGAACCTCTCCTAATCCTACTTTGCTTTTGCCACCACCGCCGTTTGCCAGTGGAAAGATCACGGTGACCTCTCTTTTTTAACACATCCCATTAACAGGAGCGAGTGAACGCTGGGGTTCACACAGTCATTTCCACAAGAGGTTTCTCCAATGTTACCTGCTCTGGAGGACTGTGGATAATTAAGTATCCATGACAACTTTCTATGAAGATTCGGACTCACTGAGTAAATCATTTTTAAGGATCCCAACATGAAAGTGGATGGATGAAACGGGCGGAAGTTTTTCCATTTTAAGAGCAACGTTTTAGAACAAAAACGGTTTTAAGGATTTCTCTACTTCATCACTTCATTTATTTAAATATTGAAATTTAAAAATATTGCAAAAAGATTTTGTTTCTTAACTGAATCTTTTTAAAATTTTCAGTGAAACTGTTTCATCTTTTAGTTTCTTTAATTTGTTGCCTGAATTATCAAAGAACTGTTTTATTGTAAGTTTTAAGGTCAATTTTTCATTTTGATGCTCCTGAGGCCCCATATAAAACAACAGACACTGTCCAACCTAAACATTTATTAATATTCTTTTTTTTTTTTACTTTTTGCATCATGGTTTCAGATAGAAACAGATATTAAATGGTGATCTTTTGATTGAAAATATGCATACGTTATGATTTCACCGTCTTTCAGATCAAGACATCCATCCCATGAGGATGATTGTTTTCCCACTTTTACTCATTTTAAAAGCTCTGAATGAAAGACTTAAGAGGACTTTGTGGTTGTAATTCTGATTTCATGTCTATGTTCTTCTGGTTTCCTCTCTTCCAGTAATGAGGAACAGATAAGTGTTGTAACTTTTGGCAGAGGAAACACGGGCGTGATCCTTCTACAGGACTTAATATTAGGACTTAATATTAGGGTGATCAGTCCAACACCTTTTTATGGAAAAGTCCCTGCACTATAAGTTTTTATTCAAACAAAGTTTGTCCTACTTCTAAGATCCATCTTTAAAAGCCATTTTAAGCCTTTTCAGCATGCTCAGTTTGTGAAGAATCTGACATCAATCTTAGTTTTTGTCCACTTACACACATGCCATATGACCCACAGCACTTCAGTCAGACTGCTATCGTGTGACCTCTTCACAATAACAACTGATCCCATTTGGAGATCACCTTCTTTGTACTTTGTTTAATTTAATTACCTCCTGGTTTGACTAATTCTGGTTTGGCAAAAGGCATCTCCTTGACTTGGATCCATACTTCGGTTTCTTTTCCGTGGAAGAGGATTCATGTGGAAGTTCATGTGGAGGAAAAGTGCCGAGGAAGAAGACTGTCAACAACACAACAAAATCTTTGCCGTTTCTGGCTCTATTTTATTCAAATGTTGACTCTTTAAGAAATTTTTATAATAAAAAAGGAAATATGTTTCCATCCAAACGGAACATGGTCCATGCCACTTACACAAAAAAAAAGCTTTTTCATCAGAAATCATTTTTGCATTTGCATTCACTTCCTGTTAACTGTTTAAGAGCTGAGATCCTCTAAACTAACATACCTGATGGCTCAGTTTAGCTGCTGTCACCCTATCTTTAAAACTCTTTAGATTGGAAAAGAGGAAGACATTGGGTAACTTTTTCTTGTCCAATTAGGAATCTTTTAACTACTTGCTTCACTGACCAACAGCGACCATTGTTGTAGTTGTCAGCTTGATGCTTACATGCTGAAAAGTGGGCTGTGCTCTTCATAGAAGGTGTTCTTTTTAAGCCTCGAAACTTGTTTCCTGACATTTTTTGGGGAAATCCTGACAAACAAATGTAGCCGATCAATGTATTTTTTCCTGGATTAGTTAAAGTTTAGGTCTTGTATTCCAAACAGACACTGGCTTGTTTGTAAACAAGAGTGATGACGAGCTGGGAGAGCTGAGGCAGAGCATTGAGATGGAAGAAGGAAAGTCTCCGGAGTCGTGCAAAGACGATCTGCCCAAGAAGAAGCACAGACGCAACCGCACCACCTTCACCACCTACCAGCTGCACGAGCTGGAGCGCGCCTTTGAGAAGTCCCACTATCCTGACGTGTACAGCCGAGAGGAGCTGGCCATGAAAGTCAACCTTCCAGAAGTTCGTGTCCAGGTGAGACCAGGCACAACAGTTTGCAAGCAACATCATAAGACTTTACACATCAGATTAATGTGTGTTTATGTATCCAACAACTTTACTCATGAACCCACTCTTAACTTTATTTATTTTTGATCACACTGCAAAAAAGGTAGCCTCAGACTAGGAAAAGAACACTAATCTTAAATAGAAAATCACTGTACTATACAACTGGAGTATACAACAATTTTCCTTGCAGCTTGGAGAACGTCTGAATCATATCTCCAAATCCCATCTCTCTGTGCTCTAGTAATATTCCCTACTAATCCCGACCAATAACAAAATCCCTTCCAAGAACAAAGCCTACTCCCAAGAACGCCTTCTCAGGAAGCCTTTCCTGAAGTAATTTGACAACAAGTGATTTTTACTGAACATGAAATCCTATCAATATGAAAACCTAGAAACAAGGACTTCCTTGTGAACATTCAAAAAGGGAAATCTGAACTAAAAGCACTAACTTTTAGATACAGTGGGGATTGAAAGTTTGGGCACCCCAGGTAAAATAGTGGATAATTGTGCATAAAAAACCCAAGGAAAGATTGAAAATCTCCTAAAGGCTTCAGTTTACAGATGAGACATGTCGAAAAAATGAGGCTTTATTTCCATCATTTAGCCTTTCAAAATAACAGACAACAAAATATTGGCGTGTGCAAAAGTTTGGGCACACTGCAGAATTAGTATGCACGCCCCCTTTTGGAAAAGCTGAGACCTGACAGTGTCATGGATTGTTCACAATCATCGTTTGCAAAGACCAAGTGATTTTTCAATCTCAAAGATTTGAAATAATCTGATTCATGTGACCTCGCCCCAACAATAAGCATCGTGGGTTCTTCAAGCAGTTGTCCAGAACAATGAAACTGAAAATAGTTGATGCTCACAAAGCAGGAGAAGGCTATAAGAAGATAGCAAAGCCTTTTCAGATGCCATTATCCTCTGTTCAGAATGTCATTAAGAAATGGCAGTCAACAGGAACAGGGGAAGTTAAAGTAAGATCTGGAAGAGCAAGAAAAATCTCAGACAGAGCAGCTCGCAGGATTGTGAGAAAAGCAAGTCCAAACCCGCGTTTGACTGCAGCACTCCTCCAGAAAGACCTGCAGACTCTGGAATTGTGCTGCACTGTTCTACTGTCAGGAGATACTGGAAGAGTCATCAGAAGAAAACCTCTTCTACGTCCTCACCACAAAATTCAACGTTTGAAGTTGGCAAAAGAACAAATAAACAAGTTTGATGCATTTTGGAAGCAAGTTCTGTGGACCGACCCGGTTCAGATGGAACTTTTTGGCTGCAATGAGCAAAGGTACGTTTGGAGAAGAAAGGGTCCAGAGTTTCATGAAAAGAACCTCTGTCCAACTGTTAAGCATGGGGGTGGATCAATCATGCTTTGGGCTTGTATTGCAGCCAGCGGCACAGGAAACATTTCACGAGTAAAAGGAAGCATGGATTCCACCAAATTTCAGCAAATTTTGGACACCAACTTGATGGCATTAAGTGGACGTTGAAGAGAGGATGGCTTCTACAAATGGATAATGATCCTAAACACACCTTCTTTTGCACACACCATTATTTTGTTTTCTGTTATTTTGAAAGGGTAATGATGGGAAAAAAGCTTATTTTTTGACATATTAAGAGAATGTCTCATCTGTAAACTGAACCCTTTAGAAGATTTTTCAATCTTTCCTTGGGTTCTTTATGCACAATAAAAGAACATTTTACCTGGGATTCCCAAACTTTCGATCCCCACTGAAGAATTACTTCAAACTGAATGTTATGCATCACAATATTAAGTACTTTTTGCAAGTTCTAAGTAAAAAGTTGTGCTTTTTGAGTTTTTATGCACCTAATTGTAGATTGTTTTGAAAACAGTGACAAAAACTTAGTGTAGTACGTGGAAATGTCTCATTTTAGAACAAAATGTGAACAAAATGAGATTATGATAAACCTTGATAAAATCTAAAACTAGCTCTTATTCTTAGAACGTAAATCGACATTTTTCGTCTCCAAAGTAATGACAATGAATGCCAGTCTAACATGTTAACATTTTTTGAACTTTAAAACAACATCCTTCAATTGAACAAAAAATTACAGTGAAAGTTGAGCCTAAATCAAATCCTAAATCAATTTTATGGAGAAAAAATGATTTTGACCAATTTTGATAGTAACTTCTTTATCTCTAGTTTCTCCTGGGTAGAACTTTAATTGATCCCATGGTGGAGAAATTGCTAACTGAGACAAAAACTAAAAGAAAAATCTCGACTGTGCTGTTTAGAGAAAAGTTTGGAAAGGTGTAAAGCAAAGAGAAGTTCAAACAACTTGAAACTTGGTAAAATATCTTGAATATAAGGTTTTAAATCTTTGTAAGTATTAAAAATGTTCCATGGAGTTGGATTGTTTGGGTTTTTTTGTGTTTTTATTTGTTTTTAGGGGTGAAATGTGAATCAGAATCGGAACAAACAGTTATCAACCAGATGTAGTTTTCCTAAAAGCTGCTTGGTGACAGAAACAAAATTAATATTGTTTCAAGAAAGATTAAGCATAAAAAAACTCACACAAAACGGAATTTACATGTATACATCTGTGTGGGAATAGTACATTTAACTTTATTTCCTGTCCAGGTTTGGTTTCAGAACCGCCGAGCTAAATGGCGTCGACAGGAAAAAATGGATGCGAGCGCCATGAAGCTCCACGACTCCCCCATGCTTTCCTTCAATCGTTCAGCACCTGTCCACCCCAGTGTGGGCCCGGTGTCCCATTCGCTGGCGCTGGACCCCTGGCTGCCCTCGCCTCTGTCCAGCGCGACACCAGTCCACAGCATCCCGGGCTTCATGGGTCCAGCTCAAGGCCTCCAGCCCAGCTATCCAAGCCACAGCTTCATCAACGTCACTCCCCACGCTCCCCACTCTCATCCTCATTCTCATCCCCATCCTCATCCCTCCATGGGGCAGGGGATGCAGAGCATGGCTCCTCCTCCATACCAGTGTGCAGCTGCATATCCTGATAAGTTCCCATTGGAGGACGTAGACCAGCGGAGCTCCAGCATTGCTGCTTTAAGAATGAAAGCCAAGGAGCACATCCAGTCTATGGACAAAACATGGCAACCCATGTGAACCTGTGAGTCCAGGACAGGGCCAGAATAAATTCAAATCTAAGTGATAAAAGGTGGATTTTAAACTGTGAAATTTGATGTTTTTTCTAGGTTTTTCTATTAAATAACTCTATTTTTTCCTGAGGTACAGCAAATAAATCCTGCTGTGTGGGTACATATTTTGTTTAATGATGCCAAGTAGCAGAAATCTCTTCTTGCTTCCTTACATTTTGCTTTTTGATACTGAATATGCAACTTAGAACACTAGCACCAATGCTGAAAAAAAAACGGATTAAGCTAACATATTTGCATTTCCATCGGTGTAATATGCTTATTTTTTATATAACAAGTATTTTTTCACAAACTTTTTTTGCTAAAATCTGAGCATTTTCACAAAATAAGCCAGTGTGTGTCATGTTCAGAATGGTTCATGCTACTGCTCACTAACTTGGAGGATAAGTAAGGAAAGGAGAATGTTGGCACCTTATGAACCAGTTTTGAGGAAATACCAAAAAAGAAAATCCTGCACAACAATAACCTGTGCAGGGTTTTTGCTGAGCTGCTTCAAAAAGACAGCAAGAGAGAAAATAATCAAACCGTCGGAGTGAAGAAAACCTGCTGTCGGTTGAGTGTCGGCTGGCTGTGCGAGGCATCACCCCACATAGTCAAGTCTTTGTTTGGGAGAATTGATCCAAGTGTATTGTCTTTGTCTGAGAGTGAAGGGGGGCAAACGGTTTTGTCTACATTTTGTGATGGGAGCTTTTTTCTATTTTGTTTTTTTTTTCAAATCAGAGTTTAAACAGGACCCTTATTTTGAAATGTCATTTCAGAATTTCTTTTATTTAATGTTTTTGTACTTGTGTCTTATGAAAAAAAACCTGTAAAAATGTTGGAAATAACTCACTTTGATATGGTGTTAACCAGCAAAAAAAAAAAAAACAAACAAACAAAAAACAAGCTGGTTCATTCTAACCTGCTCAGAGAGGGAAACTCTTGTGGTAGCTGCTGCCTCACGTCAGTCCTCATATAGTAGGTTGATTCATTAATTTAGACAACATGCAGGAACAGACTTTTGTCTTGTTTTATTAGGATTTAGCACATCTTTAAAATATAATTATGGACCAAAAACAAGCCAAAGGTTAGAGAGTGTTGCACAGGAGCAGTTTTAGATTTTTGTTTTTTGTTTTTTTAAATATTATTTTTGGTTGGAAATTTACAAGATGTTGTCATCTGTGTCTTAGTTTTATGTGTTTTTGTGATATTTTGTTTCTGACTTAATGTTCTGGAAATATCCAGAGAAAATAATTATAGATACATAGAAGTTTTTATCTCCACTTTTTCCATGTGGAGCTCTCATGTTGACCCCTGCACCCATTCCCACACAGTCAAAGTTTTTTTTTAGTGTTACAAGACTAAAGACCGATCCAAGATTACTCCACTTTAATCATAATCATCTGACATACAGAAACATTCTTTCTGTTCATGTTCCTCCTCTCCCTCTGTCATGTAAGAGTTCTTTCTATCCCCTCCCAGGGATCTCTGCCGTTCCATGGTTTGGTGGCAGGGTGCCAGCCTGTTAGGAAGATGAGACTCCAATCAATCAGAGTTTTCGGGGGGGAGGGCTCTGAACGCAGGGCCCGGCTTCCTAATTGCCCCAAGCAGGCGTGCAGGCAGAGCGAGCCGCTGCAACACATGTTCACAGAGCGACCGGTGCCTCCGTGCTTCACTGGCCCACGCAGCATCCGAGTCACTTTCCTGAACAGATGGAGACC
The DNA here is from genome assembly GCA_036245035.1 of Adrianichthys oophorus. Classification (NCBI taxonomy): domain Eukaryota; kingdom Metazoa; phylum Chordata; class Actinopteri; order Beloniformes; family Adrianichthyidae; genus Adrianichthys; species Adrianichthys oophorus. Next base: position 19,784,868 of record BSAI01000138.1, read on the forward strand.
GGAATGGACTGTGCTTGGATGAGCATATGGAAGAGGCAGAGGATACAAAAGGGCAATGTTTGTGTGATTTTTGACATGCCTCAAAGAGATGAGGAATGTTTGTGTGCGGTTGGCTTGTGACTCCCAACCAGGTCACATAGCTGAGCATCTGTTTTTCCAAAATGCATTTTCTAAAAGATGTGGAAGATTTCACACTGTTTTAAGGGCTCTTTTTTTTAAATAAAGTTTTATTAGCTGTCTCATTTCAAAATAATGTCAACAATTTATATATTGTTGCATGTGCACATCTGTTTTTGTCTAGTGCACATTTCATAACTAAACGCGATCTCTTAAAAGATGCTCATATCTGAAAAAAATGTCATTTATATTTTTAACGTTAAGATTCTGGGCATTGGATACGTTTGATTAATGAAATGTGACATGAAACCGGCTCATGCATTCATCTTCAGTGGAACCGTGACTTCAATTTCTAAATCACAGGCATTTGTTTTACTCATCGGGAACGCAGGTAAACCTCGAAAAAGCATGGATGAAAGCAATCAAAGGAAAGGACAAAGTGAAAACATTAACAAAGAGATTAAGCTGAAAAAGTGTGGGAGTATTAAAGCAGCACAGAAAGCAGAGGAGAGGCGGGTGGATGGGGCAGCTCATCGGGCTCAATGATGTAGAAAATCCCCCAATTAGAGCGTTTTCCTGTGTTGCAGGATGAGTTCAGAGTGGGGTCTTCTGACAGCTCAGGGATTAGTACCCGGGCTGGACCGGGCTGACTTGGGTCTGCTCAGGCACTAACTAAGTGTTGGCACTGCTGAACTGGGGCCGGGTTGGGGCTTTAGTCACAGCCAGGGGCAGAGGTAGGCATGCGTTGAGCTGCAGTCACACAATGAAAGACATGGGAAAACGAGCAGCAGAGTAACAGGAAAGACTCTTCTCTGCGCAAAACAGATCATCAAATTTGCTTCTGCGTTGTGGGCGGGAATGTTGGCGCAGAGCAATTTTTCCCTTTCCTTTTTAAAATGTTTCTTTTTTATTAAATTATATTATTATTTATGCATTCATTTATTTATATATTTTTAATTTGATTATTTTTTTCCTCCCTGTTGCGGAGCAGAGAACTTGTGGCCCATATCACAAATAAGTTCTTTTTCCAACAGCATTTTTTTCATCCGCTGCTGATTCACAACAATTTGAAGAAAGTAATATTCAGAAATGCTTTTTAAAGCCCAATTTTTTTTAACATGTCCTACATTATCAGTAAATTGCCACAAAGACAAGTTAAAAAGACCAAAAACCCCAGCGTAGGCTCACTCCTACCTACAACTCAGAGGTGAAATTCTGATTAACTCCTGCTGCGCTGCAGGAAATTTGACAAGACCAAATATTATTTTTACAAAAATGTTACAGAAAATTATAATGATGTTGGTATTGTGAGCTACAATAGTGTAGACTGCTTCTATCAAATTGCTCATGTAACTGGGCCTCATGCTCTTGTCTAAGAATGGCAAGTTTGGCATCACCAAAAGGCTTGGCTATTTTAATTTGCAGAGGAAATTTTGTGGCACACAAATCCCTTTGTGTTTGCAAGAATGCATTATTTCTGTTTTCCTTAAAGCTACATGAGCGTTCGTAATCCCACTTAAAATTCACATCCATTTACACTACAGGCCCCATATGCTAATTTGAAAAGCCACTGAAAGTATTAAACATTTATAAGGAAGCCACAGGTGGAAATTCATAAAAATTCTGCTTATTTAAAATATGTAACATGATTTTTTTGGCCACCGCTGGTTGAGTCCAGATAATAAGCTCCACTAAAAAGAAAAATAATAATTGTCAAAAAAATTAAATTTTTAAAAAGCTGCTCCGCCATCAGTCTCACCTTTGGACCGGTTAGAGGTCCCTAGGTAAGGAAGTAGGAAGCCAAATTCAACAGGAAATTCAAAGAAAAATGAAGTTAATAACAGAAAAAAAAGGTTTGTTGAACTACCATAGCTGTAACTTCAAATAAATAGATTGAAAAATAATGTTCAGAACTCAGTCTTCATCGTGTCAGCGGACGCTGTCATCGTCACAGTATGAAGACACTCATGTCCTGCAGAAAAACTGTAAACAGCGTCACATGAAGCATGGTGGGGAGAGTATTATGATTCACTTATCTAACTGGGTTTGTACTTTGTAATTTGTTTATGTGAGAATGTTTTAATGTAATTTACCTATTTTCTGTTTATCCTTTAATCTTAATCTTGTGAGTACAGCTGCGAAAAGGGCTCTTCTGTTTTCTTGTTTTTGTTTTTAAATAAAACTAAAGAAATTTAGTAATTTAAGCAATTTATTCCTCGTTGTGATGATTAAAAAGACAAAACTTATATTGTTTTTTATAACCTACTCAGTCATTAAAAGGTCGTCACTAAAAAGTTAGACTTTTCCTTTTGTTAACCAATTTCTTAGTTTTTCAAACGATCGTTTCTGCATCAAAATGTGAAATAAAGAATTGTGAATTTCTGGGATCAGTGTGACCGGAGCGACGGTCACGTCCACCATAACACCAGAGTCTGACTGAACAGGAAGTCGTAGCTGAACTCTGCTGCACTGCAACCGTGTTCAGCAGGAATAACTGGGTCCCTGAAGACTAATTGATTAATTGTGCAGTCCATTATTTTGCTCCTGCACTCCAGCAGATCTGAAAGGGCTTCGGCTGGAGTTAACAGTCTAATTGGAAAGACGCGTTCCTTGCTAAGGATAATAAGGGAAAATAGCGGAATTAATTGGTTTTGATTAAAAGAGCTTTTCAATGGGACACAGGTTTTTCGCATGACATAATTAGAGGTCAGTTGGCGAGGGCTGTGGTTTGGGGGGGAATTTGGTTGTTGGCGCCAGTGCTTTGTGGGCGTGTCTGTGGGGAGCGACAGATAGACAGGCAGGGAGTGTGTGTGTGTGTGGAGGGGGGGTGCTCTCCCTTCACACTTGTAGAACCGTGTTGTGTCTGGTGTGGTAAATTTCTATAGGCTCACTCACTAGAAAGCACACAGTGAAGTTCACAGGGGCCCTCTGTGCACACATTGTGAGATTACTTTTACCAGAATTGCTGGCATTAAAGGCACAGGGCTGAGGCCTTTGTGGAAGCTCTACGGTCATTAGCTGCACATTTCAGAGACAATGTTATTGCAGGAAAGGCAGTGTGGGTGGGGGCACTCGGCAGAAAAACTCATTCATCTTTGTTCAAGGTTGAGTAAGACACTTTTTGAACAAATACATAGTATTCATTGCAGACATGCATACACTATGAATTAATAATCCATCTAAAATATAATCTAGAACTGAAAAAAAGCACAAAGATGAACTAGAAGCAAGCTCCCTGAGTGTTGGGATTTTTCTATTTTTTTTTGTTTTTAATATTGCTCCAAACAGTTCCTTTTAGAGAACTCTATTTACTTTTCTGATGGAATAGTTCATTATAAGCAAGATGATTTTCTTCTGTCTGATATAATTTGATGTGACAAAAGATTACCTCCAATATAAAAGCCTAATTTGCTTGTATCGATGAAGCACATATGTTGTTGTCAGGAGGTCTCCTCTGCTGCGAGAGGTTTTGTGCCACAAAATACAACAGAAGAATACTTTTATGGATTCTTTTGAATTAGGGGGTAAAAAACGTTTTTTCTTGATGACAAATATTTTTATTTTTTAATTTCAGTTGCTAATCCCAAAATTGCAGTCCTTTCAGTTAAAAACGTATACCATTTTCTAAATCTCCTTTGGTATGAACAAGGACGCCCTCTAGTGGTGACAAACTGCAAAGCAATGTGGATCAGCAGGGTTGTCATGAGGGTGCACCAAAAACTAGTCCAGGGGTCATTTGGTGCAGTTTCTAACTGACCGAAAACCGGAAAGGGTTTATTTTTCTATATATAACAGCTTTGCCTTGTTTTGCTTCAACAGCAGGACACACACAAGTTCCTTTCAAAGTAAAATACACCCTGTGTAAAAAATAAACAAACATTCTGCTGCAGCAGATTGACTGGAATTAAAAGTCATTTTTCTGCATTGAGCACTAAAAATAAGCACGCCAACATTGGTGAAAAACACATTTTTTTTATCTCTACATTTAAATGCAATTACGTACTTTAAGAAAGTTTTCTCTGAACAACAACTGCATACTTTTGTGCAGCATAGATTAGAATGTGTGCTTAACTTCACAAACAGTTCACTTTTTATTTAAATTGTTAACATTTTTCCTTAAAGCCAAATAGAGCTTCAGGTTGCAGACCCCTGAATTAGTCAATGATAGCTTGTTTGATTGAAAATGTTATTTAGCCAGTGTTTCATTCAGACTCTATTAAAGTTAATTGTATTTTTTTAATATTTTATTTTGTATAATTAAAAATGTGCATTTAAGGTTTAGAAGTCATAAAGAGTAATTTTTAATCCTGAACGTGGGTTTAAGTATTCATTGCGTTTGTCCAAAAAAATGTTTTTGGTAATAAAGGAAAACAAGTCACCCATCAAAGCTCAGGAGCATTTTAATGTACAAAAATATTTTACTTTTTTATTTATTTTTTATTGTTTTAGCCTGCCTAAGTGTGCTTTTACCATTGTTATTTTCCATCTTAATAATTATTTTCAAAAATACATATTTCACCGCTTATTTTAAATTTGGTTTGCTCACAGTTTGTTAATCTCATTTTAGAAAAAGTTTTGATCCTTTCATTGATGTTGTGACTGTCAAACATGGAAATAGTACGCCCTCTACTGTAAGAGCTTTGTCACGACATGCTATAATTCATCACCACTTTCAGTTCTTAAACATTTTAAAAGTTTCAAATGATTACCAGTAGTTTATTTTTATATTGAGAAAAGTAAAAAATAGATACAATTTAAAACATGTAAAATACTATTGGATACATTTTACTAAGAACAAAAACAAACAAAACTCTCCTAAAAATCTGTAGCCAATTTCATGAATCAAAAAAGCAACTGGCTGACATTTGGCAATTCGTGTTGTCGTTTACATTTTAATCATACTTTTGTTTGCATTGGATTTACTTTTAACCGGGTAAATTTTACTGATTTTGTAGTTTACATCATGCATCATGCATAGGAAGAATGAAATTTTTGAAATTAAAAAAAAATCTTGTGGATGGTTAAATATTTCCATTTTGTATGCATTTTGACTGAAAGAGATGGAAATGTAACAGAAAGTTCACAAACTAGTTCATTCATTTTTTATCAAGTCAGATCAAGCCTATATTGATGTTATACAGCTAATCGTTATTAAAATTATTGTTTAAAAACAGTAATAAATGTAAGAAAAACGAGATAAAAGCAGCAGAAACTAAAAGCAACATGAGTAAATGTCAGTGGAATTAAGTGAAGATCAACGGCTTTTTAAACGTATCGACGGCGGCATGTTTGCGCAAGCGCACCACAATTACCGTAACTTCTAAACAGTTTGCTCCATCAGAAAAAAATCCACCAGTTTCCATGAACGGGGACGTTTCGCCTTATTGTCAATATTGCGTGACTACGGTATTCTCACCCGGAAGCCCGCGAATTGTTTTCCGGAAGACTGGCTAAAGAGGTGGAGAGAAACAGAGAACAGAGCGGTGGGGAAAAGAATAAAAATGTCGGCAAGGCGACCTTCCCAGGTAACAAAACCTCCATGGAGGTCCAGAGGAGATTTTGAGACCGAAGGAGCAACGGAAGGAGTCACTTCCGGCTAGCAAAGGTAACGTTTTATTAAAGAGCTGCATTTCTGGATGAATCAATTCCTCGCTAGCTAATTTTTTACTCTCAAAAACGGACTGTATGTGTAAAAATTAAAAGTAACTTACCCATTTCTGATTAGTACATTCAAAATAAATACTTTTTTCTTCAAGCTTAGTTTTCGCTGGGGCACGTGATGAGGTGCTGGAGGGCCAAAGAGGGAGAGAACGTGGGGATGCTGGAGGCTCTGGTGATGTGGTCAGAGACCGAAGCCGCTCACCACCTCATCAAAGGTGGAAGACCGATGCAGAGCCTGCACCCACTGAGGTCCAATCAACTCTAAATACAGAAAGCCCATCACCAGGGGAAATCTCTTCCTACTTTTTTGATGCTGCAGTTTTCAGACATATAATTGAAAACACGAACAAGAATGCAGCCAAAAACAGGAGGAGGGGGGTTATTGGCCTGTTGCTGTACATGTCAGTGTTGGACTTGCCGAAGATGACTGACATTTTCGTGAAAGCACAATTTTCCATGTGCCGTTCCCTGCCACGGTCATGACTCGAGACCGGTTTATGGCCATTTTATCTCGTCTCCATATCAGCGACCCGAGAAAGATGAGGAGAATGAGAAGTTCTCATGGAGATGATCTGCACAAACTCCAAGGCCATCTACCACCCAAGACGGTGCCTTTCAGTGGACGAGAGGGTGGTCAGAACCAAGGCTTGGCTTGGCGTCACCGTTGACTTCAAGCTCTACACAGGCAAGTCCAAGACAGCATCAGTAAATGTCTGGTCAACAGAGACTACCTGGGTTCTGGGTATCTTGTATACGCTAACAACTTTTAGACCAGTCCCCTCCTCATCCGACACCTGAGCCAGCAAGGATTTGGAGCTTACATGTAATGTGCAATGGCTGCCCAATACTCCCAGTGAGGTACATCATTTATAGCAGTGTCCTGCACATTTGAGATGCTCCTACAGTTTACACATCTGATTCATATGATTGGCTCATCATCGAGCTCTGTACAAGCCTGGTAACAAGCCATTTATATGAATCAGGTGTGTTGGAGGAAGTCAACGTCGAACACATGCAGGGCAGTGGGTCCCTTCATGTAAATGATGGGTCAAATATAGAGAATAAATGTTGTTTCAGTGGAAGCCTTCTGAGAGGACAATCTTCTTCTTCCTATACAGGTAGGGAAGAGTTGGTCTCCCCACCACCAAAGAAAATGCCCTGACCAAAAGACCCCCACCAGGAAGTATCCGCTGGATCAGGGATGACAACCTTTTATTTGTGAAGTGGGTGGGCACCAGGGAGGTATCCGTGTGCAGATCAGAGGTCCCCAAACTTTTTCTTGTGAGAACATTACTTTTGTTTTCTCTGATGTGGGGCCGGGGTCAGTTTGTAGGCTAACAGAAAAATAACAATCGCAGGATGTGTCTAAATGTAAACATTAATAGAAAGTTACACTTAACCAAATATTAATAACCATTTCAAGGATCTTCACCAAAAAAAGGTCAGGAAATAAATATGCCTTTTAATGAAATAAACAACTCTATTTATGAAGTAAAAAAATCTCTCTGTGATCTTCAAATAATAAAAATGGAAAAGCCCCTGCGTCTGTATAATTTTTTCAACACACTTAAAAGTTTCAGCTATTTGTACATGCTTGCTACATATTGTGATTTATTTATCCACTTCTGAAACAGAACTTATCCATTCAGTAATTTAAATAACAATAAAAATCAAACAACTCAGAAGTCCTTATTTATCTAATGAACATATTTTCACTGACTTTGTGCTAATCTGCACATTCTCCTATTTTCATGTTACCTTTCAGTAAAAGTCCATTTAAAATAAAATGTTAATTTATCATGTTTTATCAATCTTTTCTATTCTATTCCTCTGCGTGTTTGTGAAGGTGAAGAAAAAAAAAAAGTTTTTCAAAGAAATTAAATTTAAAATTAATTATTTTCAATGTATTTATTTTCAAATCTTGATGTGTTTGAAATGTGAATAGTACAATGGTTTGCAGAATTTCTTTCTCTCTTTTTTTTTTTTAAGAAAAAACGTTACAACAATTTATTCATCAATAACTGAAGCTAAGTGGATGGCAAATCTGTATTTTGACTGTTCTTTACTGTCACAAAGTAGCTGACGGAACCCTCATCAACTAGAAAAATCTCTTTAAAAAAACCCAGACACCCAAAAATATAACCAAAAAATATTTGCAAAATAATTGCTCTAAACTTCATAAAAATGAGCTGCACTGTGTTCTCCACCTCTTTGCTCTCACAGACTGCAGAAGGGTGGATTAAAATGTCGCGTTCTATGTGGGTCTCGATAGCTTGGCCAGACTGAAGAAAATATAAAATCACGTGGTCACTGATATTGTTCAGGAGGTCGGGCCAAATGTGGAGATGTGGGCCGTTGTTTGGGGACCCCTGTTGATGATCTCTAACTTTGTAATGAGCCACAAATGTATAAACTCTGTGATGTGTAACAAAAAACAATCTCCGTCCCCCAACTCATTGCAGTTACAGAGTTCAACAAGTACATGGGAGGAGTGGATACTTCGGACCAGAGAATTGGGACATACTCAGTCCACCGACAAACCAGGAGATGGCCCATCACTGTTTTCCATCGTCTGGTTGACATTGCTGTGACAAACTCCTTTGTCATCTACAAGACTCGCTGTGCCAGCCTGCAGGAGAGACCGATGACTCCTCAGCAGTTCCTGGAGAAGCTTGCTACACACCTGCTTGGGTTTGACTTGAAAAGTGGCCTTCAAAAGAACCCGAATCAGCACCTACCTGTCCCCACAAGCAGCGAACAGACCAAAGCGCAGAGGGTCAGCATGGGGCGACGGCGCTGCAAACTCTGCACGAAGAGCACTCCCTGGAAGTGTGAAACTTGTGATGTGGGCCTATGCCTGCAGCCAGACAGAAACTGTCACTGGCAGTATCACGAAGGCCTCTGAGGAACCAGGGAGGAGAGAACTACCCTGTGTGACCAAAAAAACTGCTGTATGTAGTTCTATTTTATGCTATGTTTTTGCACATTTCGGAGACAAAGACACAGACATTTTGTTGTAAATAATTTTATGCTTGACAAATTTAAACTTTTAACATCCAAGACCTGTTGTTCATATTCAATTGCACTAAAACTCTTAAAATTACATTTCGATTTTGTGTTTTTTTTTTCTTTCTTGTGACATGGAGTAAATTGTGAAATACTGATATTGGAAATTCCATGTTTTCTGAAATAAGGATCAAAACAGTCTTATAGAACATTTTATGACTTTTTCATAGTAAGAAGTAGCAATAAAGTCCAGGCGCACATTTTGAGGCTCATGTGTTAAAAACTTAGGATATCAAGAGCTAATGTAGTAGTATCAATGTGGAAGAATATTGAAGATTGGGTTAACTGTCAGACATAAGAGGCAAAATGACGTGAAAAGCCAGTGTGTGTATGTGGTACAAGTTTAAACTCCAACAGGTGGTGGCAGTAATGAGCCGCCAGACCCCATTTTATAGCCACGAAGAAGAGAGCGATTAAGGGCGGCCGGGGCGGGAACTTCAAGCGCGATATGAGAAGAGTTTAGTGGAGGGTGAGCTTTTCTGGTACTGCTTTGATACAATGTAAACAGAAAATAAGAAGCAATAAAAACAAATTGAGATAATTTAGCGACTGTTTCACCGAGGCCTATGAAAAGCAGAACAGTGTTAGCTGTTTGTTGTTATTTTAGCTAGCTCGTTTCCGGGTTTATAACTTTATCTACCTCCTTTTTGTTTTCGTATTTTTAGCGAGCTTCCTTTCAGCCAGGATGTCGGATAAAAACCTCGTGAAGGAGTTGAAACGCTGGGCGACAGAAGAGATTAATCTGCCTCCGGACAGTCTTCCAAATGACGACTATTTGAAAACGTGGGTTCACCGAACGCGAGTTTTCTCAATCCTTTCCTAGGCTTTTTATTTGTTTATTTTCGTTATTAATGTTATCTTGCATCAAATGTTGCCTTTTGCCTTTCCAGACTGTGTGCTGGGAGTGGTAGGACAATATGGAAGTACATGATCCAACACGTTTACTCACAAAGGTTAATCTTTTATTATTAACATTCATAATATATTATTGAAAGTCTTGTTATTCAGTCCAATTTGATGCTGAATTTGCTAAGATTAGCGTCTCTAAACTATAAGTTAGGTTTGCTATCCAAACTGTTATTGTGTCTGGGTGATAGACTACTGGAGTTTTTATTTTTGTTACTTTTTTTTCTCTAGGAATGTCAGAATCATGCGTGGCAACCTGCAATGGTATCCTTTTTGGCTGAAATTACAAATTTTAAAGTCTCTAAAGTACAAGGAACTTCCTAATAGATGTTCAATTATTTCTGTCACAGAATTTGAGAAGTGCTAGTACTTCTCTCAAGAGACATTTTTTTTGTCATTATATTAATATATTACATAATTTTAAAAAGTGATCTGTCCAGGGTGTACCCTGCCTTTGCCCAACAATAGTCTTGACAGGCACCGGCAACCCTGCGACCCCAAAAGGGACAAAGCGGGTCAAGAAAATGTATTGATGGATGGATAAAAAAAATAGTACTGTTCAGTTATCACTTAATCCAGCTGTTAGTGATGACCTGCTTTGCCTTGCTTTTTATTTTTGCCTTTGTTAATGGTGTAGATTCATGGTGTGTTTCAGTCTTCTTAACAAAATTATGTTTAAGGTACCAAGTACTTCAAGAAAAAGAGGTAGGGTGAAAATCCCTCTTTTTTCCTCCTCCTTCCCCCCCACCCCTTAATTCAAAGCCTTTTGGATAATTCATTGGATCTACAGCATTTTCTGTGTCTACATTCACAGCTGAAACAAGCTGAAGACCGGAGCGAGGCTGCAAAGCGGAGAGAGCTTCAAACGAAGATTGAGCAACTAAGGTCTGAGCTCATTGTCCTGGACTCTCAGATTAGAGGAACGGAGGAACAGCTGGAAACGCAAGGTTAATCAAACCCCCTTTTGTTTGGTCTTGAGTCTTATTTAGGAATTTTTACACAAACGAGACACATTTTCAAAATTCAATTCAATTCAAAAAGAATTTGAAAGGACAAAAAAAAACTTTTCTTTTCTTGGCAACCCACGTTAAATTAGTTGTAGCTTAAACTATAACATTTTTTACACTGACTATATATTTTAGCTCAAGATTTGCTGCTCAAAATTATTAAAGCAACTCTTACACTGAGATCAAAGACAAAAAAATCTTGTTTAATCTCGTAATTTTTTGTCGAAATATTCCGAGGGCTAATATTTGTTATTGCTACTGTTTCACAGAGCAATCCATCTGTTGTATCAAAGGCCAAATAAAGGACAGCCAGTGCAGAGACTTGATCCTACAGGCTTTTAGACAACGCTGCACCTTGGGTCGTCAAATGCTTTCTGGTGACGTAAAAAAAATTGATGACCATTGTCAAGCTCTGGAAAAAATTGCAAGGTGGGGAGAAAAAAAAAAAGACAATTATTTATTCAAATAAGGGCTTTTTCTGTATTTTTGTCAATCTTGGAGCATCCCACTTTTACTGCAAAGTCTAAAAGTAGATATAAAATGTTTTCATCTTTGTTTCTTAATTTTCTGTTGCAGGAAAGCAGAGATTGCGGTGCTTTTTGATGATGAACCCTCTAGCAACATGGATGATAAAAATGGGAACTTAAAGGGAGAAGCAGAAGCACGAGTTCTTGTAAGATCTTAGTCTTGCCTTATTTGTTGTATCAGAACACATCTGAAATCAAATACAGACACCCAGCAACCTTAGCTGATGAATGTGATTTACCTCAATAGCGTGAACTAAGAGCACTGTGTGACGACAGGATCCAATTTTATCAGTCATTACAAGAAAGTGAACTGAAACTACAGCGCTCTGCGACAAGACAGTGAGATTGCTTTTTAAAAACGTTGTGCTTTTTTTTTTCTTTACTTAAACTTTGGGATATTTTTCTAAATAATATTTTCCTTTTAATAGAATGACGCGTGAACAAAGGACCGCTGTCTATCAATACTGGCTGAGCTCTGTGGAGGTTGGGATAATGTCTTCACATCTATGTGCATGATATTGTACTTGTTACGCATTTTTCAAAATGTACAACTTTAATTTCAATTGTTTTACATTAACAGAAGGTGTTGGGGGATTATCCTCCAAACCATGTGCTCTCAGCACTGCAGTATTTAGCCTTTAGAGAGCATAATGACCTGGAGAAGAAGCTGGCTTCTGCTGATGTGACTCAGGATCTGACATCTCTTCGGTAGTGCAACATTACACTCATCTTTGTGATTTTTTTTTTTCTTGTCATGTTGTATTATAAAATCACAAACTTGTGCTTCTTTCAGGTTCCGATATGAAAGCAATCAGCTTTTGGATGTTTCATTAGAGGAGGATAATGAATTGCCCCCTGTGAAGTCTCTCTTAGAGGTACTACTCATTCCTCCAAAAATCTGTGTAATACTTACAAATGTCTCAATAGTGAGTGAGGGTTAAAATATTTGTGTAATTGTATTTGTACTTTGTCTAGGCTGCTTGGGAAGAGGTGCAGCAGAGTCTTGTGGACCTGACCCAGACTCGCCTCAGAGTCCAGGAGCTCAAACAACAATTGATGGCCAGCAAAAAAGAGACAGAGCTTGAAGTGTCTGCTGCTGCAGACGAGCTCCACAGTGATACTTCAGCCCTGTAAATACACTCACTGTTTTTTCCAGAAAAGCAAAACTTTGTAGTTTATGTAGACAAAAAGAGGTGATTCCTATATTTAACAGATAGGAAAATTCAGATTTTTTTGTTTGTTAGCATAGTTCTGTTACAGCAGTTCTTGTATGTGGAAAAAAAATCGGAATGGGAAATACTGCAGCCTTACACAATAGTTCCTCACTTTTGAAATCTAATTAAAAGGTGATGTAGGGTGTGACCCAAAGATTTGGCTTTACTGGTAAAAGGAATGTAGAGTTGTTTTCACTTGGAGGACCAGATTTAGATGCTAAGGGAGCCAAACTCAGATCTGGAGTATTATTTTTCCCATGTTCATTCTACACAAATATATATAGTCTCTGGGCTTGTTGTTAGGTCAGCACTCGAGGTGGAACTGCAGGGTGTGATGCAGGCAGCTTTCCGGGATCATATCAGAGACTTCTGCATCCAGCTGGACCAGCATGCTAAAAGCTGTCAGCAGGCTCAAAGAAGTCTTCACAGCCAGTGGCAGAGCATTGTGGACTTTAGAGAACTTGTGGTAAGACGTAATAAATGAAAAACGTGATATTAGAATGATGTCTATCTGAGAGACAAGAATTTTTTTTAACCACAAAAGGCTCTTTAAGAATATCCACCATGAAAACAAACTTTTTTTTTCCCCTGACAGGCTCTCAGACAGGAGCAAATAAGAGGTCTGATTAAGGGAAACTCAACAGCCAAGACGCAGCTAATTCGTTGTCACAAGGAGGTCGGTTTAAAACGTTTGACATTTTGTTGGAAAAAAAAAATGTACAATTCACTTAAAGCTTCACAGCATTTACATTGTATTGTTTCAGCTACAAGAGTTCATTGAGGGCAAAATGTTGCCACATTTTGAAGAAGTCATTCATGTTGCCACAGATCTACGCAACTCTATTTCTAAGGAAGCCAGACAGTTTGGATCAGTTTCACTTGTTTCTCTGGACCGGAGGGTGGTTGATGGGTGAGAGTTTGTTTTTTGAAAACAAAGAGGAGTAGTCGTCTTCTTCTCTTCTCTTCTCTTCTCTTCTCTAACGTAATCATTAAGTTTAGTATGGCTCTCAAGTGACAATCCCCTGAAAGGGTCAGGTTCTGAACTGAGAACTTGCCGCTCATAACTACATGTGATATGTAGTCAGAATTATGACAAACTAGACTTTTTAAATATTTAAAAAAAAAACTTTTTAATCTTAGATGAAAACAGCCACTTCACACATTTGTCTTTGCTTTTTCTTTCTTATTAAAGTTTTCAGAGAGCTCCTGCATCAAGTTTGTCAATCCATCGCTTGGAGTCTCCAAACTTTAGCACACTGTGTCAGAACCTGTCATTTCCTATGCACAAGGTAAGCATTAGCATGTACTGCTGTGCTGTCTGTACAAAGGGTGAAACTAAGCCTTTTCTTTTTTTGTCATTCGTGGTTTTATGGGTTTTGTAGGTTCCATAGACTCTTTATTGTGTGTTTTGAGAATGATATTTTGAGATGTGACAGTTTCACAGTATTCTTCTAAAAATCAGTTCTTTAAAAAAAAAGCCTTCACTATATGTTAATGTTTACTATATAGAATGACAAATTTTTTTGGGAAAGTGGAAACATTCCTTTTTATTTCCTCCTTCTTGATGCTACAGAATAATTTAATTTTAGAAAGCTGTGGTTTTATTGGATAATCATGTACAAGTCTTTTTATTTTTATTTCTTTGGCTATTTCTTATTGTTTTGTAAAGTAACTTGCAATTCTTAAAACCCTTCAGGCACCAGAAGAGCTGTGCTCACAGGCACGATACCAACAGCTGGAGTTGTGTTTTCTTTGTCAGTTACTGCAGCTTTATTCCACCAGTCTGCAGAAAGCACAGAAAGAAGCAGAGCAACTTCATGCTTGTGATATAAAAGGTAACTGGCTTTCTAATGCAGAAACATTAAACTACATGGACAAACAAAAATGTATTGATCTATGAAAGGTTTTGTAACCAGTGAACATTTATACTTCCCAGTGCTGCTGAACAGAATCAAAGAGGAGGATCAGAAAATCCTGAAGTCTTTTCTTCCGAGAGCAAGAGCCCTCACACACTGCTGTGTAAAGGGCCTTTCTTATGGAGACCAAGTCAAAAAAGCCATCTCTCACTGGTGAGATGCATGTCAAAACTTTTGGGTTTATTTTCAGAATTTTTTGTAATGGAAATATACTTATAAAACTGTATTTTCACACTTTTGTCATTGCGTTGGTTAAGCTTACAATTAAACTCGGTTGTAAGAAATTGCAAAAGCCAAGAGCAAACTTTTTTTTTTTGGCCTGCTTTCTCGAGACAATAATCTACTATCTCAATATCACAGAATTTTTTTTTCATTAAAAGACCCACAGTCCTTTCAGCCTGCACCTCTCATGCGTCCTTCTTTAAGCATGAAGAAGGTCTGATCCTGACTGACGCTGTAGCTGTGCCAACCTTCTCCTCAAATGACGATTGCTTATATATATATATATATATATATATAAAAAATAAATAATTTTATTTTTTTTTTGCTCTTACGACCTAATGAAGTGTGTCTTGTGATAACATCTATCTTTTTTACACATGAATAAGACTTTTTTTTTTCCCGTGATAATGTGAAAAGTAAATGTGGTTATTACGAGAAAGGGGGCAAAAAAAAAAAATGAAGCAAAGTAGGTGGTTTGCGGCTTCCATGCAAAATTTTAGTTGTTAGCTTAAATTCTAAATTCAAAGAGTTATTGAGGCAAAAAAAAAAAACCTTCTCGGGTACTTTTCAGCCTCTTTTACAGTTTATTTCATACATTATCTTTTAAAGATGGTAGTGTTACGGTTGGATTCACACAAATTGTACTTTCTTCACAAATGTGGTTTGTAAAACTTGATAAAACATCAAGCTAACTCTGAGCAGATTCATGCTGTTTTATTTTATGCCATCTAGGGCTGTGTCTCAAATTAATAAAATTGAATCAATCTTCACTGAAAAAATGCAACATGGATTTATCACTACATAAAATTTTTTTTTTTTTAATTTGGGGTCCCACTCCAAGTATTTTTTTCTATTGTTAAATCGCTCCCAGTAGCCTTTTTTTTTAAAATTATGATTGTGCAGTTTATAGCCAAAATCGAGAAGCCCTGTGTTGTATTTTATGACATATTTTCTGTTGGCACAAATGTAAGCCTTAGCTGATATCCCATCATCCCTTCGGTGACTCTCTCGCTAGCTTAGAGCCCCTCACAACCCTAAGCTAACTTTAAAACGGCGAGCAATGTTGGAGCTGTCATTCCTACAAGGAAAATACAGGCGTTAACAGATATATTTGTCTGCAAGTAGACGCGTGGGAATAGAGCTGAGCAGGGAGACCTGGACACCAAAAACACAATTTTCCTTGGTGTGGGTTCTTAAGCAGTCAATCTTTTTAACAAAAAGCTATGTGCTAGTTTTAATTATATTAATTGTTTTGGTCATAAAAGGTTTTACGAAAAAAAAATTCCAAAGGAAATCCAGTTGAATACATGTGAATTGAATTTAATGTATTTTTCTGTTTTGCCCTCCCACCAGCTCTGTTTTTAAGCGTTCTCTGCTTTTATTTTATTCACACTTTTTCAAAATTAATGTTTTATATTTTTGTGTGCCTGCATGCAGGTGGGATAAACCTGCCCAGCATGTCCTACCTGAAGCGAGTAAAGGAGGACTGACTTTCCAGCAGTGGCTTCAGAGGTGGAAACTTGCTGCCAAAGATTTGGTCGCAGGAAACTTGTAACTCTTTCCCGTTGGAGCCACAAAATGATCACTTGTGGTCTATAGATGCTAACTGAACTGCTGCTTTTAATTTTATGTTTTAATGTTCCTGCTATCAAAATGTATAAAATAAAAAAATCTAAACAAAAATGCTGGTTTCTGTTCTGTCGTAATACAAGCTTTGACGTCTGAAACATGCTGTGAAAGATGGTGTCTTTCAGTGGCCTTTCGGCTCCGTCCATCGCTGGTTTTTGGAAGCAGAGTGAAATATGCGGCAGCCGTTCAGCGCCGACCAACATTGTTCCTTTGTAGCAGTGAAGGGGGAGTGGAGCAATCCGATGCTTGAAAATTAGGCCCCTCCCACCTCTGCGGCTGCGCACTTCAATTTTTCACTTTTTTTTTTCCCCTCTCCTATTTTTCACTCCTACTCTGGCTTCCGGACGCTAACATAGACTGCTGCCGCCGAATTTAAAGAGACAGAGGATAGCTATTTTAAATACGTTAAACGGCAACCATTGTTTTCTGGCTCAGTGTGAAATCGCGATGTTTCTTCAAAGTCGCAGCGAGTAGCAGATTGTCTTTTATCCCTTCAACTGTTGGATTCCCCGTCTTTTTTTTTTTTTTTTTTTTTGCCTGCGTGCAAAAGACTGTCCAGTCAAGCAAAGCAAAAGAAGTAGGGGTTGCTCGTTGGCAGGCTGGCTCCCCGACCGAGAGAGAGGTTTGTCGGGCTAGCCAAACAAACTGTGAATTCGGCAGCTGCTTCTTCCCTCTTTAAGTTGTGGTAGCGGCTCGCCGGGATATAATGGCGAAGATTCAGGCGCATAGCGCCGCCAAGCAAATCAGCCAAATTCAAGAAAAGCCGTACGTTATAACCCAAAAGCAAGTGCAGCAGCAACACTTCCAGAAGCTGAAGGTAAGCGGACGACGAAAAAGTCCCCAGTCAAAGCCGTGCTGGCCGCCGCTCTACATTTTTGTCGTCGACTATTGAAAGGAAGGGCTCCGGCTAACGTCAGTAAGCTAGTTGGCCCGATAAAAGTAATTCCCGTCCGAACATTTGAACGCTGGCATGTGAGGCTGGACTTGGAAGCTGGTTTTCATCAACCCTTCCAGCGCTTGGCAGACGGAGGACTCAGTTTGTGATACTTTCTCATTGACGCCATCAATGGCAGAGGCTGAGAGGCGACGTTAAGTCAGCCCTGTGTTGTGGGAAGTTCCTCCTTGTTGCTTTTCTTGTATTTCAGCCTGTTTGAACAAAGTGGAGAACGTCCTCCAGGCCGTCTTGAAACGGCGGCTTTGGTTGATGATTTCTTCTGTATTTATGATTTTTCGTCGCAGTCTCATCGTTGTGTCTCCCCTCCTCCTCCTCCTCCTCCCCACCACGATACGAATGCATTGTACTCGATTGAGCGAGTGTGGAGCAGTCTGGCTTATTCACTGCACTCCACCGCTGCTGGCTAACATTAGCTGTGCTGATTTCGTGTCAACATTTCCGGTCATTTTGTTCTTAGGTGTTAAATCGTCAAACAGACGATCGATCCGGAGCTGTCGGGTGGGGGGGTGGGGGGTGACGTTGCACTCAAGCAAGTGGTAAATAAAGCTCAGCCTGACTTCAAACCATCATGCAGACTTAAGGGGGGGAAAAAACTGCAAAAGGAAGTTTTCAAACTAAACGGGTAAATAAAAGTCCTGATCAGCTTCAACTCCCACACAGAAGTGCATTGTGGGTAACAGTTCTGGTTTGGAATTTGTCCTTTTCTAGTTGATCTACTAGCATCTGCTGAAAATGTGTCTCCTCTCACCTGAGACTAACTGCAGGTTCTTTAAAAAATCATTTTGTTTTTGTAGGTTGAAGACGCCTTGTCTTATTTGGACCAAGTGAAGATACGGTTTGCAAATGATCCTGGCATTTATAACAAGTTCCTGGACATCATGAAGGAGTTCAAGTCACAGAGGTAACTATGGGAACAAAGAAAAAAAAATAATGCTTTAAGATCCCATGCCAATAAAATTTATGATTTATGGGTTTTTTGTTTGTTTGTTTGTTTTTTTAAGAAAAAAAGAAAGTAAAGAAGGATTTAAGATTAAAACTGCATTTCTGAGTATTTCTCAATAAAAGTCGTGATGAATCTGGAGCTGATGAAGAAATGCTGTTTGAAAAACCTTAGAATGTGCAGAAAGTCTCCCTGCTTCGCTTCATTCTAGTGCATCCACCTGCAGACAAATAGATCCATGTACGTCTTTGTTTTCCTTGTCCGAGCTGGCTGGAAATCGTAAAGTTGGATAACTCCAATATTGCCCACTGTTTTTCTTAGCTTGGGGTTGAGGAGGCTGCAAGTTA
Source organism: Adrianichthys oophorus (assembly GCA_036245035.1). Classification (NCBI taxonomy): domain Eukaryota; kingdom Metazoa; phylum Chordata; class Actinopteri; order Beloniformes; family Adrianichthyidae; genus Adrianichthys; species Adrianichthys oophorus. The sequence goes on from BSAI01000138.1 coordinate 19,803,375, forward strand.
GCGGGAGAGCGTGTAAACAAAGGTATGAGGGGGTATTAACTGAGGCTTACAACTCATTGGCGAGTTTCCGATGAATTACTGCTGCTCTGCAGTTTTTAGGCAAAGTCAATAACACATGTCGTTTTCTAGGACATAGTGTCTGTAGAGCAGCAGCTCTGAGTGGAAATGTTCGTGCAGAGCAGCCCAACTGCTTTTTCCCATCATCTTCTTTCATTATGTGCTCTCTCCCTAGATTACAGCCCCTCACAACCCTTTTTTATACTGTAATCTACGTACGTCAAAAGTACAATGCTGTATAACTGCTCTAAGGATTAGAATTTACACAAAATGTTACTCAAGTAAATGTGATAAAGTAAATGTAACTCATTACTACCCTCCTCTGGAGAAGACTGAGATCTTTTTTAAACAAGAAAACAGCAAAACTAAAACCAAAAGAGAAAATTAAAGAATATTAAAAGTATAAACAAAACCTTTAAAACAACTAGATAAATAATTCCTCATTTTGATAGTGCTGGACTTGTTTATATAAATGCCTGCACATACTGCAATTAAGACTGAGTTTGCAACAGTCCTGTAAAGAACAGTGCAGTTACAGAACTGAAAAAGAGGGCTTAAAAGCTGCAAACCTGATGCAGAAAGCACCTAGAGACACATGAGTGAAATTAAAGGTCAGTTTGGAAGGTTAGTAGTCGTGATGCTTGGTTACTGGAAGTGCAGTTTAATCAAATATTTGAGTCAAAAGACAATTAGTTTGTTTGTAACTGATATGTTAATCATACATGCAGCAGCAACAACAAAAAAATCCCATCTTGTCTCAACTATAACTAGAATGTTTGTCCTTATCATAAAGTACTGAAGAATAATATTATCTGTAATCTGCTTCTATAATCACATATTGTCAATGCCTCTCTGCTCTCTTGATTAGCATCGACACACCGGGAGTCATAAACAGAGTGTCACAACTGTTTCATGGGCATCCAGATCTGGTCTTGGGCTTCAACGCCTTCCTGCCACCGGGTTATCGGATAGAGATCCCCAAAAATGGAATGGCCTTTCTCCAGTCTCCATTCTCTGCACAGGTAAGCCACATTTCATACTCGTATTTCGATGCTTTTTGACACTCGACATTAGTGTTCAGATCATATTTATTTGAGCACCAAGTCTAGTTTAGGGTGACAGAGTAAGGCCCATTTCGATCAACTTTTTAATTTGTTTTAAAAGTGTTCCCAGAGGTCTTTTAATTGTGATTATGATGTAATTATGTAGTTTTAAGCCAAAAATAAAATTTAAAAAAGTGTCATTGCACATAGTTTCAGCAGAGCAGGAGTTTTTTTAAAAATTCACCTGAGTTGTACGTGCGACTGTTGCCGTGGAGTATGCCCGTCCCCATTTCCCTTCTTCCATCTCTTGCTAGCTGACAGCCCTTCACAACCCCAACCTCACATTACTGGTGAAGCAAAAATAGCTGATTGTAGCTTAGACATCACACCTACAAGCTTTTTCAAACTACATTTTTCCATCTGCTCATGACTCACAATGATTTAAAAAACACTGAAAACATCATTTTCATCGGAGAAGGCCTTTAAGAGAAAATTTGTTTGTTTAGACAGTGTTACTACTGATGGTTACACACAAAACACGGCAAAACTTTGGGATAAATTTTGACGTTTTGCTGCCATCAGATTGTATTTGTAAATTTGACCAAGATAAGCTGCATATTTAATTTATTATTTAAACTTTGGTAATTGTGTGAAATGTTTAGCCTGGTTGATGTAGCTTTATGAGGTTATTTACTTCAACCTGCACTTTGTGTGTTCTGATTGCTTTATTCAGAGTGAGATTTTCTAACAATGACAAAAACTGTCAAAGATTATTTTTATTTTAGACTCACCCATTGTGCAGTGTATCTATTTTGGAAATCATTTCACAGACCATCATTTGATATTTTTGTTACTTCTGTTTATATTAAACTTTATTTAATCTCAACCTAATTCCAAATTTGAAACACTCAGAGAATAGTTGGTATTCTTTAAATAATAATCACATTTTAAAAATCATGCTCATCTCAGCACAGAATTGTATCTTTTCATGTTTTTCTATACAAATGATTGCATCTTTGAGATCTCTACCAATGTGATAATGTTATTCCGCTGTTATTGAATGACAGTCTAAAAAATACACTTTTTCTGCTCATTTTTGCCTATTAATATTTGCAGTTATTTACTAAATGCTTAAAAAAATCTCACAGTTCATGATGTAAAACCAGATTGTTGCTCTTTTGAGTTGACATTTTTTTAAAGAAACAATTAAAATAGTTTAATTTTCTTTCACATTTAGTTTCTTTGAAGTTGCTAACTTTTAATTTTGTAACGCTCTGTTGCTTAAAGCATTGTTTTTCCACCCCTGTTCATCCATGCAGGCATCTCCGGGACAGTACAGTAAAATTCTGACCACTCCTGCAGTGGGCACGTCCTCAGGCACTGCCTTCACTGTCCACACTGAGGCTGGACCTGTCCAGACCAGTGAAGTCAAGGTGCCTTTATCAGATTCCCTTTCATCAAGCTCGACAGGACCCGCAGAGCCTCCCAGCAGACTTTCTCTTCCCTTGACTAGCAAAGAGAGCCATAATCAGGCCACCATCTCCTCTGTGTCCCCACCTGCTTCAGAGACCAGTCCTGTAGAGTTTGACAGTGCCATCAGCTATGTAAACAAGATAAAAAACCGTTTTCTGGACCACCCAGAGATTTATAGAGCCTTCCTAGAAATTCTTCACACGTATCAGGTAATAAAGTTGGGCTAAAAAAAAAACAACTAAATCTTGTTAGGATGTCATGCAGTTTAGCATTTTCTTTACATGTTCCAACTCAATAACTACAACTTTTTTTACATTCTATGGATGCATTTATCTTTATTACTGTGTTCAGTTTTAAACTGCAGTGTGCTTGTTACCTTTCTGCTGCCTGTTTTTTTCCTTTCTGCTCAGTGTAAAAGTATCATCGCTCCACATGTGTCATGCTTCGGTACAATTTCTTAAGGTAGTAAGAGGAGAAGCATGTACTGTGTGAATGCACATCATTCATCACTATGGGTCACTGCTGGAGCTTTTGCAAGATATTAATAAATATACAGCCAAACTTGGAGATTTGATCATGTTCTTTACAATTTTAGGTTTTGTTTTTGTAAACAATGTTTCCTGTTTCTCCATGTGAACACGATTTCACCCATAACTTTTCAGAAGGAGCAGCTAGAAGCAAAGGAGAGTCGAGGCAGCAGTGGCATGACGGAAGATGAGGTGTTTTCCAAAGTTGCCAGCCTTTTTAAGGGGCAGGAGGATCTACTTTCTGAGTTTGGACAGTTCTTACCTGATGCCAAGAGATCGCTGGTCAGTGAAGTATCAACATGTGTACTGCTAACTGTACTGAAGCTGTTGAAGATTCAAAAATAAGCAAGAAACAAACCTGTTTTTTTCTGGTTTGTCTGACTTCTCAAATGAAGACATACTAGCTGTTTTTGTTTTTCCAGTGTTAAAAGTTATATTAAATGTTAAAGCAACAATTCTCAATTATTTAGTGACTTTTTTTATTTTTCTAATTTAGTTTACTGGGAGTTCACTGACGGGTGGCAGGGAGCAGCTGAAAAAGTCTGAGGAAGACGATGCAACAACCAAACAGAACAAAAAGAGGCCCAGGCCCATACTCCTGCAGCACATGTCTCCTCTGCTTAAGGTAAATCCCTGTGATCCGTACAAACACGTATTCATTCATTTTCTGTGTTTATTAAAAGTCAGAAATGTTGAGTCAAATTCTCATTGTAACCTTTGTATGGCTGACTACTCTTACGTGTTAATGCAACACTTATGGGAACCAACACCACACACACGTTGCTATGTGCGTGTGTTTTATAGATGTATTTGTCCAAATGTCACAGGCACAAAGAACAGAAGAGACAAAACACTTTAATTATAATGGAAAGTGGAATTTAAAAAATAAAAAAAAAGTGCTGCATTCTTTTTCTTTTTCTGTGCGAGACAAACATCTGAGGTTGAACCACAATACAATTTCATAGCTTTGAGAGTGTTTAAAGCAGGGGCGTCCAAATCCAGGCCTTGAGGGCTGCTCTCCTGTTTGTTTTCCAGAAATCCTTCCTTATCTGCTGTTGATTACCTGGATCAGGTGTGTTTAGCCAATATGGAGCTTCAATGGCAGGTTGGTTAGAAAACATATAGGACACTGACCCTCGAGGCTGGGGTTTTGGACACACCTGGTTTAAAGTATGCAAGGTTGGCATAAAATAAACAAAATTTTACATTAAAACAGCTGTGGATCTCTACAAGTCAAAACTTAACATCGCAAAAACATTTTTTTCCCACTTCTTTAAAAATGCCGAACAGATATTACTCTTATTGACTAAATCTGTTTGTGCGGCTTCATCTGACTGGACCACTTTATTGAAGCTGAATTACTTTATTTTTACTGTCAAGACAATGTATTGTAACAACTGACCATCAATAGAACAGTTTTGACTTTTTCCCGTTTTGTAGTCTTTAGATTTTAAAGCCATTTTCTTGCAGAGTTGGATATTTTCCAATCAGATGACTGCATTTGAAGGATTTCCATGTTGAATTGTAAATGTATTCTATAGATAATTTGAGTCAAAACAGAAAAAAGCCATCTGGTAAAAAGCTTTGACCTTCATGTCAGGGTGCTTCTTTACTGTAGTCGTGTGTGTTTAATGAAAGAAAAACAGCACAAAGAGGGGAGAAAGTATGTTTTCTAAATTAAAGTACCACTATATATTACAAAAATTGGCATAAAGCAGATTAAATGTGGCAAAAAACATGAAAACCATCTTGTTAGAACACTTTAACTTTTTGTTTGATTAAAAACAGCCTATTTGAAGCCTGATTGGCTGTTTTTTGGAACCCTGTGCAGCACTCTGAGCACGAGCAGAAAGACTGTCAGCCTCACATGTTTTAGGACGAATGCACCAAACTTTTAGGAAGATAAATAAACGTTTTGCATCTGAGTAAGTGTGGATTAACTGATTAAAAGCAGAGATTTTGTCCAGGCCTTGAGCACCAACATCCTGCTGGTTTTTCATAAACCCAACCCTTCCTGCTGCTGATCACCTGGATCGCGTGTGTTTTGCCATTGAGAAGCAATTGTTGTGAAACAGTTGTGAAAAATGTAGGACGCTGGCCTCTGAGGCCTGGAGTTTTTGGTCATGCCTTAAAGGAAGTGAACGTTTCTTTTATTAATCTGCGATGTAATAAACCTTTGGTTGTCCTGCATGGCTTGAGCTTCTCTAAGAAGCGCAGTTTGTTTTTTAACAGAAAATCCCCAGAATCATGTAATTTCTAGGGAACCTTTTGCTTTCTTTTTGGATGGAAATGCTGTTTTTAGTTTTTAGAATCCGGAATATTTACTGAAAATGTTTTTGTTTTATTTGCTCAAAGTTGCCAAAAGAACAGTTCAGGTTCACTTTATTTCTGTCCTTCCACAGATGCATCAGTGACAACTGCAGAGTCCTTTATTTTACAACTAAATATTAAAATAAGAATAATAAGAATGGTCATCTTTGCTTTTGTACAACCCTTTAGTCAAAAGTCTGGTCTCTGGATCCATATGTCGCTGCAGTAAATACGTTTTTTCTGAGAGTTTGACAGGTTATGTTCTTTGCAAAAAAGCCCTACAAACTTCCTGCTCTGTGTTTTGGTTTTTTGTGTGAGGCGTGTTTGCTCTGTCATTCTTTTCTATATTTTAGTCATAGTGAACATTCAGATTTGTGCAGCCTCAGCTTTTTTTAATGTAAATGTTGTTTTGGATTATTTAATATTCTTCCAAAACCCACATTATGTCCTCCAAGGTGAAGTTGAATTTTTGTGTATTTTTTTAGTTCGTTTGTTTTCGTTACTGCTGTTCACTGTGAAAAAACAGTACACCAAATATGCAGAAACTATCAGTTACATGCAGGTCACCAGGTTTTCCAATCATTCTTTTCTGTTCACTCTTAAAATTGCACCGACTCTGCAATCTTTTCCTGCAAACGCTGCTCTTTATTTGACGTGCTCTTTGTTGACATTACTTCTTGTTGTGGGTTACAAAACAATGGTCATACCAGCTTTCTTTTTCTCAATGTACTGCAGACAGCTGCAGAGCAAATGAAGTATTATCAAACTTTTCAATGTGCATTCCGATCTCTAAAAATGAGCTTTAAATTTAATCATGAAAAATGTGATTGTTGGCATTGATAAAATCTCTGGGGTTTCCCAATTCCAACAAAGAGGATGCTACATTAATAAGGAAATCCAAAATCTAAAGTATCTAGTAATTGTAAAATATTTTCTTATTTTTCAGAAAAAAATGAAGTATTCTTGCACCAAAGATCAGTCCTTTGCTTCAGCCGGGAAGCATGGCGTTTTGAGGGAATTCTCCTTCTTTGACAAGGTACGGTTTATTTTTTCTTTGAGAGTTGCTTTCTTTTCTTCTTTTTTTTGTCTTAACATGGCTTTATAAAATCCCTATCAATCTAATTCATTTGTTAGGTTCGCCGCCTTTTCAAAAGCCAGGAAGTGTACGAGAACTTTTTGCGCTGCATTGCGTTGTTTAACCAGGAAGTGGTTTCTGGAGCAGAGCTGCTCCAACTGGTCACACCTTTCCTGGGGTGAGTGAACTGAAAAAGGAGGAAAGTCTAAAAAAAAGACACCAGTAATTTTTTGTGTTGCACTATTTATAAAATAATTTGCAATGTATGAATGCAACGTAGTAAAATGTCCGTTACAGTTGCAAAGAATAGAACAGAACTTTAGCAATCCCGCAATGGGAAAATTGATTAATTAGATTTAATTACGTGAAAACAGGTTTGTAATTGCATCGCCTTCTGATCAATTTGCTGTTAGGTCGGCTGGTTCTCCCTGGATTGACCTGTCATTCATAATTTCCTTAATCCCTAACAGGAAGTTTCCTGAGCTGTACACGCAGTTCAAGTCATTTCTGGGGGACAAAGAGCTCTCTCATGCCGTATCGGGGCTGGCGGATCGTTACATGGAGGGAGGAGGAGGCAGGGAGGTGGATTATGCCTCCTGCAAGCGCCTGGGGTCCAGTTATAGAGCGCTTCCCAAGACCTATCAGCAACCCAAATGCAGTGGGCGCACAGCCTTATGCAAAGAGGTACTTGCATCATTTCAGTTTAGATTGTCTTTGTTTCTTTTACTTATTTGTATTTTTTTAAAGCCTGAACTGTGCTTGGTTTCCATTCAATTTAATGGCATCAGAAATTCTTCTCATCTGCTTCTGTTGACCTCGCTGGGATATGTCACAAGACAACAGAAAGGAGATGGGAACTATTCAAAAGGGAACTGTGCATTTGTAGGATTTGATTCACACTTTCCTTCTGGGAATAGATGGATGTACCATAAATGTGCAAAGATAGAATTCTAAAAGGCACTTACATCTTTGTCATCAACACAACATCAACACAAAATCTTTTATCATCAAAACAATAAAAAACTTAGTCAGATTAGTTCATTACTTCTCTTTTTTTTGTGAAATCTACTGTAATCAAAATTTATTTACAGAATTAAATCAACTTCAGTTAGTCTGAAAGCCTTTAAAGCTTCTGCGCTTTTTGGCTTTAAAGGTCAACAATCAGTTATCACTTCCTTTTTACGTTGTGACCGCAAAGAATTGTGGGATTGGATTATCTGATCTTTCAGAGTTGAGGGTCTGGTGGATCCTCTTCAAAAACAGATAACTGGAAACACGGGACTAGCTTTACTTTTTATTTTCTATGTTTTAATGTCCTTTTTATAGGAGACAGTTACTTCTGGTTTATTTCACTCAGAAAGGAGCTTCTTTTTTTCCTTTAATTTTATTTATTTCATTAAAAAAGGATCTTTCATGGGAAGAAACATGGCGTTCTGACAGCCTGTTGTCCGTGTCGTTGCTAGAGTCCAGTACTGCTATCTGTAGGTCATGACAGAAGGTTTAGAAGTGTGTCTTTAGGAAAAAGTTTCACGTTTGCCTTCCTTTTCCTTTCGTTTGTGTGTGCAAAGGTTTTGAATGACACCTGGGTGTCATTTCCTTCCTGGTCAGAAGATTCTACTTTTGTTAGCTCAAAGAAGACTCCTTATGAAGAGCAGCTGCATCGCTGCGAGGACGAAAGATTTGAGGTAAACAAGCAATACAAAAGGTTTTTCATGAGCTCCTAACCACAAGTTATACAACAGATGTAATTCATTAAACCAAAATGGGAGGTCATGTGCTGACAATACTTCATTTGTCAAAAAAAATTCTCTATTACTAGATACTTCAAGATGGTTTTAAAAATGGCTGACAAAACATAACTGTAAAAACATTCATTTTTGATTCTATGTGCTTAATATAAAGAAAATTTAGAAATGCAGTTCAAGATGCTGGTTTATGATTCGGATTTTGGTTCATGCTTTGTAAATCTGTGCCGGTGACACTTGCAGTTGGATGTTGTTCTGGAGACAAACCTGGCAACCATCAGAGTGTTGGAGAGCGTCCAGAAGAAGCTGGCTCGTCTTTCTCCTGAAGACCAGGACAGATTCCGATTGGACGACTGCCTGGGTGGCACATCTGAGGTTATCCAGCGTCGTGCCGTCTATCGTATCTATGGCGACAAAGCCCCGGAGATCATTGAGGGACTTAAGAGAAGTCCTGCCACCGCTGTGCCTGTGGTGCTGAAGAGGTCAGATCATCATTTTCTGTCACAATTATCAATCCCTCAAGTTATTAGCCCAGATGTCACTGTCTTTTTTTATAATTTATCCTTTTTTATCTGTTTGTGGGAGTATTTTCATTAAAAATGTTAAATATATTTATTTATAATTTCTTTTTTATGTTTATTCAGTAATTTACAGGACAAGTTTAATGCCAAGTTCCAACATCACATTGTCAGGAGAGTTAATAAATACAATTCTCTGTTTTTGAGAAAGAATTGAAGGATGGAAAGGAACAGATGTTTTTTCAAAAACTGGTGTCTCCAAACTACTGCTCTGTCAATCACAGCTAAACATATTCTTTAAAGACTTTGGGCTTCTATTTTCTAATAAACTGACTTGGAAGATTTTTGCCTTTAGGTTGAAAGCCAAGGAAGAAGAGTGGAGAGAAGCTCAGCAGGGTTTCAACAAAATATGGAGGGAGCAGTATGAGAAAGCCTACCTGAAGTCCCTCGACCACCAAGGAGTGAACTTCAAACAAAATGACATGAAGGCCCTGCGGTCAAAGAGCCTCCTCAACGAGATAGAAAGCATCTATGATGAGGTAATAACAGAATCTTTTTCTTTTATGGTTAATAAAAAGCTGTTTACAAAAGCAGTATTGATACCCACAATGCACCAGGATTTTGACTATTTGACAAGTTCAGCTCGGATTGGTCTATTTATCTTCCAAGTTGAGCGTATTAACTTGATATATTTTTAACGGATTTTAACGCATAAGATTGTTATCACCTCAGAGATTGATCAATAGTAAATATTTTTAAAATATCTACATTCATTGCGTACAGATAAGTTCGTAAGTTAAGTGAAAGAATTAACCTTTAGAACTCTGGGGCCTCACAACAATTAAGAAAAAATGTTTTTAAGTTTTATAACAAATATTCAAAGTGTATAGATGAAAATAAAACAAACAATGCCCCGAAGAAATAAAAAAAGGTCAAAACAATGACAAAACTGTGAGCGGCGTTGCATGGCCCTCAGGTGTCATCCGCCCTCGCCGCTTGCCTCTACACGCCACCGCCGCCCTTGACGCCCACTTTTGACCCAACCCCACTTGTGAAGCAGCCACAACGCACGCCTAAAGAATACCAAACAGATCTATGTACGTTTTTGAAGAATCGGCAAAAATAAACTTTGGAATTTCAACAGTACAATGGAGGTTATTTGCTCTGTTATATAATTTTGCTCTAGTCTAGTCAGGGATCAACATATTTCATTTTCACAATCTTCCATTAAAAAATATGGGAGTAACAGCAGACTACCACTTTTGCAACCTCGCCACACGCCGTTCAAATTCTACAACTTCTAATTCCAACATTTTTTTCCCCAATTGTTTCCCCATGATGCCCAAGAAGTTAGGAAACAATTGCTAATAATCCCTAGGACAAGTTTTGTTTGTAAATGGTATCAACTGTGTTTTTTTTTTAAATTCAATATGACAGCATTTTCCCGAAGTCAAAGGTCGACAAAACTCCAGGGGTTGTTGTAGACTTCAGCTAGCAGCATGTGTGTGAAATTTCGTTAAAAAAACGGACAAACAAAAGGTTTGTTTTCAAATGATTGAAATGAATGATTGAAAATCATCAAATTGCAGATTTTGACACAAAATGGCCGCCAAGCTGTAGATCATGTGGCCATCCCATAATAATTTCAAATTTCCTTTGGATATCTCTGACACATTTATGATTGTTCTATTTTTTCTCTTTTTTTTTCTTTGCTGAGTCAGCTGATTTTTTTATTTTTTTTTGCGACTATTCTTTTGTTTACCAGACCTCTAATTTTAACATTGTCCTATTGTATTTTATATTTTTTAGTTCAGCGTGGGCCACTGCACTTATGCATGCTCTTCTTACAAAATTTTGATAAAATATGTGCAACCTATCGCTACAGTTTCAATCTCGCCACCCGCACACCATTCAAAATGTACAAATTCAAATTCCAGCATTTTTGCGCAGTACTTTCACAATGATGCTTGAGGCGTTACAAAACGATTGATGAAAATCCATTGGGTGAGTTCTTGTTTGTAGCTGGTAGTAAAGGTGTTTTTTTCCCTTTAAATTCAAGATGAAAGTCTCTTCCCAAGGTCAAAGGTCAACAAAACTTCTGTGGTGGTTGCAGGCTTAAGCTTGGCGGCCTGTGCGTAAAATTTCTTAAAAATCGGACAAACAAAAGTTTCCCTTTCCCATATTGTTTCGCCAAATCTCACACTTTGCCACAAAATGGCCACCAAGAAGTAGGTTGTGTGGCCATCCCATAAAATTTTAAAAGTTCTCCTGGATATCCCCAAAACGTGTGTTTTGGTTTTCTTTGTGACATTTTGAAAAGTCTTTTTTTTTTTTTTTTTTGGCTCCATAAGCGATTTTCGGCTTTCATTTTTTTAAATGGTTTTGCTCGCTGTGATGTCATTGGCTTGGTCATTCACTATGCCAAACATTCACAATAAATCATTTTCACTGGGGTCAAATTCTCGCTCAAAGGCGAATACATTTTTCCAACTTATGATCCTTGCAGTACTGCGGCCATAAAAATGAATAAAAAAAACCCACTCTTGGGTGTTCAGCTGCACTTTAATGTTCTCTTTCTTTTAATTACATGAGCACCTAGCTAACTAACTCCACCTAACTCCCAAACCCTGTTGTATAAAAACAGCTACAAAACATTTTTTTTACTTTATAATAGTAAATATTTCTAAATTACCTGCAATAATCTCAAACGAGGTCAGAAGCTCCGCCTCTGTCGTCTCCTCTGGTGTTTAACCCAGATCATCTAAAGATCCGAATCAAAATCTTTTTTTGAAGTCATCTTATTTTTTCAAAATCCCTTGGTATGTCCGTCACGTTCATTGTCTGTTTGCGACTCCATATTTTGCTAGTTTATCTACAAACGCACTCGCTCAAACACATGGAAAAACGTGAAAGTAGACTGTCGCACACTTTCAGACATTTACATTTGAAGGACCTCATCAATTATTTGTCATAATTCATGTTATATTTGTTTTAGGCCAAACATTTTAAAGCTAAAAACCTTTGAGAAAACTTAACATTATATTTTGAATTGAAACTAAATAGAATTGGCATCATTCCTATGTCACTGAAAACAGCCAAAGTTGTTGGAAACCGCACCGGTTCAAGAATGTGCTAAACCGACTTTCTTAAACGCGCTTTTTGCATATGGTTTTCCCACTGGACTGTCGCTACCCAATACCAGGGCATGTGCTCACAGTTGGAACAGGCTTGGTGCGACATTTCAAAGCAGTGCAGTCTTGCTCTAGACTTATGTGAAATACTAAGCATTGTATAATTCTGTCTGGACAAAAAAAGCATTTTTTCAGTGTTCAGTTGAATGTTTTGAAGAGGACACTACTGATATGTCACTAACAAATCTGGGTCCCTGATTGGTCAACTGGTTTAACTTGGTTTAACTACCTTTTGTGCTTAAAAACTTATGTAGCTAAGTGTGAATGCAAGAGTTTTCAACGCGGAAGGCTGAAAAGCACATTTACGAGCGTTTTCACTGGAACTGGTTGGTTGAGCGCGCATTTCTGAGCCCAGTTTGAGCGTGGCATGAAGGTTAAAGTGTAAAAACAAAAAAAAAGAAACCTTAAGTTCTTCATTTCTTTGAATGTTTTCTTTTTAAACCTCTTATTAGATAAAAAACGGTAGCAACAATTCTGTCATGCTTCATGTGATTCATTTTCTAAGAGGTCTGTGCTTCCTTTAAATTTTTCCTCGTCTGTCTCAGCGTCAGGAGCAGAGCACAGAAGAGGGCGGGGTTGGTCAACAGAGTCGCAACGGCTCGGCCTCAACAAGTGAGCCGCACATGGTGTTCACCTACGAAGACAAGCAAATCTTGGAGGACGCCGCCGCTCTCATCATCTACCACGTCAAAAGACAGCCCACCATTCACAAAGATGACAAAGACCACATCAAGCGCATCATCCAGCACTTTGTCCCCGACTTGTTCTTCTCCAGACGTGGAGAACTTAGTGACACAGAAGAATGGACAGATGAGGAGGGAGAGCATGAGGAAGCTGGAGAAAGAGGAGGAACTGCAGCAGAGGCAGGAGGGGGAAGTAGTCATTCTAATAACGCGTCAGGAACTGCAGCAGCAACCGTCGGTGGCCAATCTCAGACCCAGCCTGTCCACGCACAGCCCAGCAACACCCAGCCGCAATTGCACCAGCAACCCAACGGCGAGTCCAGGAGGAGACGCTGCAGCCCATCCCAAACTGTAGACACGGAGGCCTCCACCACGTCAAGTAGCACAAGTCAGCCTCCAGGGACTTCCTCGTCGACGTCAGGTCCGGCACCTTTAGACGCTCCCTCTGGTGTGACCGGGGAAAAAATGGACCTCCGCGACCCTGAAGCAGAACACCAGAAAGAGATGGACGGCGTCTACAACCTTTTCCTCGTCAACAACAACTGGTATTTCTTTTTGCGGCTGCACCAGACACTGTGTTCACGGCTGCTGCGGGTTTATCGCCAAGCTGAGCAGCAGCTGCTTGAGCACCGGGCAGAGCAGAGCCGAGAGAGGCTGCTGGTGGCAGAGGGAAGGAGGGAAAAGGCCTGTGACCTGGCTATGGAGCTCCGCCTGAAACAGCACAGTAAGTTTTCAGCTGCTCAACGAAAGCTGTAGCCAATGTTTAGCCCAGTAGGAACGCTTTCATTCATTCATTCATTTTCCAATCCGCTTTATCCCTTTCGGGGTCACGGGGTTGCCGGAGCCTAACCCGGCTACTCATGGGCGAAGGCAGGGTACACCCCTGGACTGGTCGCCAGTCTGTCGCAGGGGGTAGGAACGCTTTGTTTATGTGAAAAGGCATTTGATTGAGCGGAACCCGGTAGAAAGTGATAAAGCAAAAAAAGGTGCTTCCACAGTCAGGTTCAGATTATAAACTGAGTTTAATTCTATAAAGATGACAAGAACAAATAACAGATCATTTCTGAAGTTCATCAAATACTTTGATAACTCATGAGCTCTAAATTAAGAAAAAATTATGTCAAGTGCATCTTGACTTAATCTCTGCCTTAGTAAGTAAAGATTAGATAATTCAGTCACAACTTTTAAAAATGCATCAATCTGTTGGCAATGAATATGTCTGTCCATGTCTGACAAATACTCACTCAGCGACCAGTAAAGAATTAAAGACCCTCTCTGATTAAAATTAAAACATGTTCTTGTGGAATTTTTTGATGATGGAGGACATTTATTAAGATAATAAAACTTTGATTGCATTTCTGAGTATTTGCTTGTTTAACGTCCCACTTCAAATATATTAATTTCTGTTGTAAAATCATTCCCAGTGGTCTTTTATTTGTGATTATGCAGTTTTTAGCCAAAATCAAAAAGCCTCTCATTTTAAAAATTCACCTCTGGGTTGTGAGCGGGACTGTTCCCGTCAGTGTTTTATTTACATTCTCTACCGCTTGCTGACAGCACCTCATAAGCTCAAGCTAATATTAGTGTAGCCAAAAAAAAGACGGTCAGTGTCAGAGCTATCCAGTCAGTTTTTAAACCAGATGGAAGCTCAGGAAAATGATGACGTTCGTGGATCTATTTGTCTGCAAGTGGATGCTTCAGAGTTGTAGCAAAAAAGGAGACCCGTGGCGGTTGCTGCATCACAAACACAAGCTTTTTCAAACCGCGGGTTTCTATCTGCTCCTGATCCAACACAATTTAAATAAAGTAATACTCAGTAATGCAGTTTCAATCATAAATCATTTCTATTAGTGCTCTCCACTATGAAAAAAAAGTTACAAGAACATGTTGAACACCAAACACTTTCTTTTCTTGCATTTCTATATCAAACGTCTTTTTAAACTTCTCCTGTCATTTGTTGTCTTTCAAAAATGCCAGGAAATAATTTGATTTTTTTAAAACTATAATCAGCATAAGTACACTTGTAAAGATGAACTGCTGCTTTAGAAAGGAAAAGTGAGGTTCCTTTGCTCTTACAGGAGAGGTGGAATTGGAGGAGTACTACCCAGCTTTCTTAGACATGGTACGCAGCCTGCTGGACGGCAACCTGGACTCCACGCAGTATGAAGACACACTGAGAGAGATGTTCACCATCCACGCCTACATTGGCTTCACTTTAGACAAGGTCATACACAACATCATCCGACAGGTGAGGAAAATTCAGCTTTGCATCTATCATCTATCAAACACTCTCAGCCTCCTTAAGCGTAACTCTCGTTTCCTTTGTCATCAGTTGCAGCACCTGGTGAGCGACGAGGTGTGTCTGCAGGTGGTGGACCTTTACCTGGCTGAGAGGAAGCGGGGGGCAGCGGGGGGGAACCTGTCTTCTCAGTGTGTCAGAGCCGCCTGGGAGACCAGCTACCAGTGGAAGGCTGAGAGAGTCATGGCTGAAGAAAACTGCTTCAAGGTGAGCAGTTTTTACCAGAGAAGAGTCACTCCATTTTCTATTTGATTTCTGTTAAGAAACAGCAATTTTTTGGTGTGTTTTTTGTAAGTTGGTTCATGTTGATCAGCTGGATCTCTGCTGCTACTGTCAAGCTACAGACACCCTGGGAATATGACGCATGTTCAAGAATGTGTGAAACACCCCCTGGTATTCACACTGGACAAACAGGGAGGGGCTGCTCCTCCCTTTTCTTTTGCTACTTTTTACTAGCGCATGTCTGCCACATGAAGAGGCTTGGTGTGAAAAGTCAAAGCGATACAAATCTGAATCTTTTTCTTTTACACTTCTATTCCGAAATACGAGTGACTTGGTGTCATAGATTTCCGGTCTGAAATAAGCCACAATTTGTTATTTCTCTCCTTAAATCCATTTTCAAACTGTTGACACTTCCGTGAATTGAAAGGAATGCCATCCATATGTCACCGTCAACTCAGAGCCCCTGATTGGTCGAAGTTTGACTGTTCTAACTTTTAACGCACGTAAAGCCCAAAAACGGTTGTAGAAACTTGCGTAGCTACGTGTAAATGTGAACGCTATCAACATGAAAGCCTGAAACGCCCTTTCACAACGTTTCCACAGACTTTAGCGAAAATGGCTGCGTGAACATGTTGCAGAGGAACGTTGTGAACGTAGCTTCAGGATGGAGCAGCTTCAGACATTTACTTCTACAGATGTTGTAAAACTACTTGATAAATGTTTTTTTTTTTTTTTTTAATTCTTTCCCATCAGTTGATGTTTATTCAAAACAAAGGTCAGGTAACAATGACTGTTGAGCTGCTGGACACTGAGGAGGCTCAGACCGATGACCCACTAGATGTTCAGGTAACCACTCTTTGAAAATACTTGCTAAATAATAAATAATATGCAATGTGAGTGCAGTTAATAATTGATAGAACTCATAATCGGTTGTTTCCATCAGTGCCTGTCAAGCTACATGGAGCAGTTTGTTGGGACAGAGTCCAGTCTGTGCTCTCAAGCAGAGGGATACTTTTTTAAACCAGTTTTTCTTCCAAGGTATTGTTTTCCTTCTGACTGACTGTGTCTGCAGGCTGTATCTTTTTTTCCTTTATGTTTGAACGAGCAAAGTACATGTAAATGGAATAGACTTTAATGCTTTTGGTTGATTTAGTTTATTAAACGACACAAATGTTGTGAGGTCAGGTTTAAAAATAAAGAGGATGTGATCAAATAAGTAACTCACAAAACAGACGGACAAACAAACGTACATTTAGGAAAATAAAGCATTTTCTTTGCCAGGAACCTTCGCCGTTTCCGCCGCTGGCAGGTGCGGCAGGTGGAGGCGATGCGGTGCAGAAGAGAGTGGCACCGCCAGCTGGGTGTGGAAAGCGCAGGCAGTTTGGACTGTCGATTCAAGCTCAACACTCATAAGATGGTGTTTGTCATGAACTCTGAGGACTATATGTACCGCAGAGGAGCACTAGTCAAGGCCAGGAAGGTAAGACGCCGCCTAAACTGTGCTTCACACCTTACAGTCAGATGTAGCTCATTTTATTTGATCTTTACACACTTAATCTGAATAATTTTGGTGCTTTATGGTTCCTAATGAGCCTTCCTATGAAAATGAGTTGGTGTAGCAATATTAATCAGAATCCTTTATTGTCAAAGAATACATTGAAATGACAGCAGAATTGGTTTGGCACTTCAAGTTCAAAACAACATAAAATGATAATAAACAGTACTTGTAAAACTGAATAAAAACATGGCTAGGGATGTCCCAACCTGTTCACATGATGGGAAACCGGTTTCTGATTCGATCGGATTTAGATGCATCTCAATCAGAAATCTGAAATTTCTTTTGAACTCATTATTATGATATATTTCAAGCTTAATTTTACAACTGAATACTCTACTAAAAGTCTGCGTATCAAGAGCAAATCTCAACATTTTATTGCCGTAAAAAACAGCAGAATATGACACCAGTTTGAGCAGGAGGTGTACAAAACAGTTCAGTGGTTAATAAGATATCTACATTTATATTTTGGGGCTCAATCACTCTTTTAGTAAACGTTTAAAACGGAGATATAGTGTGTTCTTTTTTAGTTTGTAGAAGACTGACCTTTAAAGGCATTTAAAAAAAAATCTTGATTGTTTTTAATGAGAATTAAACAAAGAGACGGCAGTGAGACGGCTGCCGAGGAATCGTTCACCAATTGCAAGTTGCAAGGAAAAGTGATCAAAAAAGAAAAAATAATATTTCAGAAACCACCAGAACGAATAAATGATTACATTGGTATAAGCTAGTTATGATATTCATCATCACGTTCATTCTTAACAATTTTAAAAGAAAGTCATCATTAACTATAAAGAATTTTTATTGGAGATATGAATCACATTTGACAAAACGTTCATCAAACTCTCCCACTATATTTTTTTCTATTGTAAAATCATTCCCAGTGGTCTTTTAATTATGTTGACACAGTTTTTCGCCACAATCAAAAAGCCTGTGTTGTTTTTTTAAGACATATTTTCAGCGGTGCAGCCGAGGTTCTAACATGAGAGTACCACAGAAAAAAAACCCCACAGAACTATCCAGTTGCACAGTTTTGATCCATATGGCAGCTCAGACGAGGAAAATGAAGACG
This sequence comes from Adrianichthys oophorus, assembly GCA_036245035.1. Lineage (NCBI taxonomy): Eukaryota > Metazoa > Chordata > Actinopteri > Beloniformes > Adrianichthyidae > Adrianichthys > Adrianichthys oophorus. Next base: position 19,821,145 of record BSAI01000138.1, read on the forward strand.
TTAATGGATCTATTTGTCTGCAAGTGGATGCTTCCAAATTGTAGTGGAGATGGGAGACTTTGGCCTGGCCATGGCATTTGCCGCGCCACAAACTCAAGCTTTTTTAAACCGCAGGTTTCTGTCTGCTCCTGATTGAACACAATTTGAATTTGAAGAAACGCAGTTTTAATCTGAAATTATTTTAGATATGATAAAATGCTACAAGAACATGTTAATTAGACATTTTTAAATAGAGTTGTTCTTTAAATAGTTCTAAAGATACTAAAGCTGGAGTCACAAAACTTTCTGACATGACTAATTATCTCCCATTTTTACGAGTTTATGGTTAACTAATAAACTAACTAGTTGCTCTATTTTTTACTTGTTAAAGCTACTTAACAAAAGTGCTCCGTTTAAGTGTTAAAAGAAGGTTGATTTAAATTTTTTTTTTATTAAATTAGTTCAGTAACACATTCACATAACTGAATCAGATTGTGGCCAAAAAAACCTGATCAGGACACCCCAAGATTAATGGAAAGGACTTTACTGCTTATAAGCAACATACTAACACTATTAAAAGGACTTCTTCGCTGTGGAAGTTCAGATTAAGCCTTAGGTTGGATTTTTGTGGAAATGGGGTGAGGTTCAGGTGCTTCTTGAAAAATCAGGAACATGTATTTTTGTGAATCTGAATCCTGAGATTCTCCCTCCCTTCACAGTCGCAGCATAGGGTAGCAGCAAGCCAGCACGAACGCTTTCACAAGTGGCACAAAGACTGGCTGAGCAATCACGTCACAACTGCTGCCGAGCACTCCGTGCACAACTGGTTGATGGGCGAGGAAGAGGAGGATTTCATCCCCTGCAAAACGACCTGCCTTCCCACCGAGGTGAAAGGACAGATGGTCAACAGATATCGAGTTCATTACAGCAGTAGCAAACCCCCCCCTTCACCATAAAAGCCCTCCGTGGTGACGAAAGTGGAATACGCACTCTTGCAGGTAAATGCATGGACTTCTGTGACATCTGTACACTAAACAGACAGACATTCACGGCTACAGTCCCATTTCTTTGCCTTCCTCCAAATGTGCTCTCATTCAGCTGCACTTAAAGAAACTGTCCAAACTGGCGAAACATTGAGTTAGTTTTCAACACGGACAGCGGCGTGGAGACGAGGACCAACATTCAGCGAAGATCTCTGAGAGAGAACTCTGTTGTGATCAAGACTGGCTGCACACAAGGCACAAATGGAACTCAAGATTATCTTCTTTCTTTGAATTGTTAAGACCAGTGGATAGAGACAGCAAATCGGTTGAGAACTTATATAAGATAATGTTTTTTTTTTTTTGTTTTTTTTTTGGTAATGTTTTGAGTTTTTCCGTTATTTTTCTTTTTATGTCAAGTGTAGTTTTTAGCTTCTAAAGCAAGAGAGCCTTCTGCCTATTGGTTGGTTTATGTGTGTTTATATGGAGAGATAATGCTCAATGTGTGTATGTATGTTATCCTTCTCTCATCATCTTGTCTGTCTGTAGGTCTAGCACAGAACAGAACTGCATCATGTGACGTATGTGCATATACGGAGGGATTTTTTTATATGGATCTGCAAAAGTGGGTTCGTCTTCGGTTGGTGTGGTTCTTTAGTGTTTCCCGTCAGCCATCTTTTGAAACATTTTCTTTTTTTTTTAAAAAGCGTTTTTGTGTCGTACTTAAACGCATCTTCATCGCGGCAGGAAGGAGCGGTCAACACTGATGGGCTTCATGTCAGCAGAGCAGTAAAAATGCATCACATTCAAGATTTCACCAAATGTTTTCTTTTCGTATTGTTTGTTTTTTTTTGCATAATGACATTAAAAATAAAATCTAAATATCAGTGTTAAAAGAATGTATAATCCTGTATCAGTTATTAGAAAATAAACCAACCTTGTTGTGATCTTCTTAGATGGTGACTGTCAGATGTTATGTGGCTCAAAGAGGAAGATGACTCACATGAACATAACTTTTGCAGATTAAAAAATGTATAGGATCTGAACAGTAACTAATTATCTGTAGTAAATACAATTTTGGATAAATATCCTGCTCTTTTAAGGATTAATCATTTCATAAGATGATTAGTTTACTTTTTAATGAGCGTTAAACACAAGTTTGAATTTTCATAATGCACTGCTCAAAAAAATAAAGAGAACACCTAAACAAAATGTTACTCCAAGTCAATCACACTAATCCAACTGTCCAATTAGGAAGCAACAATCCATTTCCCTTTTATTTGTGCAAGTGGAATAGACGACAAGTTGAAATGATGGGCAATCAGCTAGAGTGGTGACCACAGACGACTTCTCCGTCTTTATGTTTTCTGGCTGATCTTTCTGTGACTTTTGAATGCCGACAGTGTTATCCCTCCAACGGTACCTTGAGACGATGTCACATCCCACGCAAGTGGCCCAGGTATAACTCATTCAGGACGGCACATCAATGCGAGCTGTGGCAAGAAGGTTTGCTGTGTCCGTCAGTGTGGTGTCCAGAGCATGGAGGGGCAACCAGGAGACAGGCCAGTACATCAGGAGATGTGGAGAAGGACAGCAACCCAGGACCAACCCTGCTTCAGGACCACTACTGCCGCCTCTGTGCGAGGATACACAGGAGGAGCACTGCCAGAGCGCTGCAAAATGACCTCCAGCAGGCCACAAATGTGCACGAGTCTGCTCAAACTGTTAGAATCCAAGAGGATTCAATGAGGCCCCAACATCCACATGTGGAAGTTGTGCTTACAGCCCAACACCATGAAGGATGTTTGGCATTTTCTAGAGAACATCGAGATTGGCAAATTTGCCACCGGTGCTCTGTCCTCTTCACAGATGGTTCTCACTGAGCACACGTGACAGAGTCTGGAGAACGTTCTGCTGCAACATCGTCCAACAGGGCCGGTTTGGCAGTGGGCTTTTATTTTACAGATGAATTATAAAGTAAAATCGAATTAGTACAATTACTCAAACTTTATTTAACTCTCATATAAACATTTGAACAACAGAATCGCTCCCGACTGGCAGCTGTAATTCACCAACAATCCCTCAATCTATAATAGTTTACCAAAGTGATGTCAAAACACTTGACAGATTTTTAAGCTTCTTGTACCACAGAAAAAGAAAATAAGATCAGTAAGCACAACCAGAATCATCCTTTCAGCGCACAGATTTTCTTTTGTGCAAATTGAAGGTTTTTAAATGCATCTCATGGTTAAAAAAATATGGTAGGGGTCACTGAATTAGCTCTGATTTAATTTTAATTCATTAGATTATGGAATTTTTGTCTGAGATGCCCCACAAATGGTACAATAAATAATTTGAAAAATGTTAATATTTTTTCAATCATTACTTTGGGTTCTGGAAAAAAAACAATCATCTGCCAGTTTAATTTAGAGCAAAACAGTAATAACTGAATAAAGATGCTGTTTAACGAGTTACATGCATGAAAGTGTCATGCAACTTTATTCTGGTAATCTGGTGCAGGTTTATTCAGCTTCTACTTAGTTTTATTCTGGATTCAACCTGTAGATTTTTAATATGATGACATGCGTCTATATTAACACTTGGATGTATGCAACTTGCTCTAATCACAAAACCTTTTCCTCCTCACTCGCTGTCTCCAAAAAACTAGAGCCCCACCTGAGTCTACAGGTGAGCAGATTACAAAGGGAGGAGTCATGAAGCAACAATTATTTAAAAAAAAAAAAAGGAAATTCTCCCTTGCATAGTAAAATATGGTTTTAATATTACAAATTAGACTGGATCTGGCTCCAATGAGAAGTTTAATTATAAATCTTTAGATCCCTGGATGGTGAAATATAGCCTCTAATTCTACAGTTAGAAAACAAGGGGTTTTATTTGACCAGAATGTATCATTTAAGACTCACATATCACACATAATATTTTGACATGATAAAAATGTAGATTTTCTGTTACTGTTATTATTACTATCCGCTATTTGTGCCATATTACTATATGTTTTTCAATACCAATTAGTTGCTAGCAGGCTACTAGAAGTTAGAAGCTGTGGAAAGTATGGTGCACTGGGGTTCTGTCGTCTCTCCTCTATTCATTATCATTTATTTAGTATTACTTTTTATTTAGTTCTTCATGCCTCTGTTTGGTGCAGTGCGATTCATGTGTTGTCCCTTTGAGATTCCAGGTGATCATCTGCGTTCCTGTCCTTGGCCGTGGATCTCACCTCTGGCTCGTCTCACACCACCAGCTGCCCCACAGTTCCATCTGGATGAAGCCCATCTGCTACCCTATTCAAACATGACAGAGTTAGACGAGCTGATTCTTCTTTAACAGTTCTGGCACATCGTCTGTCCGTCCTGGAAGAGGATCCCTTCTTCATGTGGACTTCCCTGAGGTTTCTTTTTATTTTCTTTCCCAAAACTGTTTCTTTTTATCATGAGTTTTTTTACCGAGAAGGAGGGTCTAAGGGCAGGAATGCTCAATTTAGCTTAATCTGTTTAGTTTAGTTTAGCAACCAGCTATTGTTTATATTTTATGACTGACTTTATGTTTTTGTACAATTACCATTGTGAAGCCATTGAGACAACTGTGGTATAATATTGGGCTATATATATAAAATTTAATTGAATCTAGAAAAGGAATCATAGTATAGTTGTATTTTTAGAAGTCCCTGCCTGAGAAATGCAGACGGATTGAGGCAAACTGATGCTGACATGACTGTAGTAAAGATGAATTCACCTGAATGCTTTAGAGGACGCAACAAAAACACAACCTCCTGATGGATGAACGTTTAAAATGACCAGTTTTCTTTATGCTGCTGCTCCATCATCTAAACAAAAAGGAATAACAAGTTTCTTTTCAAGGACTTTAAACAAACCAGAAGCAGCTCTGCAACCACATCAAAATATCTGATGCAGAGCAGGAGAGATAAAATCTCCAAGTGAGAAATGATGACAGATGTGCTAAAGTAGATGAATTGATATTCACAGAGATGAGGAGGAAAAGCTCTTTTTAAGGAGAACATGAAACATTTAAAGAAGAGTCAGGAGACAGAGTGAATTTTTCAAAATAACCGTGGTTTATAAAACCCAGATATGACAGGATCACTAAAGTGTTTACAGAAATACAAAGAGAACATCCTAGAACATAGTTGTACGATCAACATTTACAAACTACTCTGTGAAAGGCGGGTTCACACTGTAAGACATCTTCTCTTCACTTCACATTTAGCCACAGTGTATTTACTGTTTTCCTAATTACCAAACATCTATCTACCAAACTGCACGGACTACCACATTTAGCTATACCACATCAAGAAAAAAGCGGGCAACCGTGGACCAGTGATAACATCAAACGTCTTTGCAAGCAACTGGAGAAAGAAGAGATGCGTGAAAATGTCCTCAAACTATACATTAAATAATCCTGTTTGTTTCTCTGAACACCTTCATGCGCCACAGGCCACGCCTCCACGAAAAGAGGACCGCTGGGAGAGAGGAGCTCAGTCTCAAAGTCTGATCCAGTGGAAAAATATCCAAGTGCCGTCTGCAGGACTCTTTATGCGCATTCACAACTGTACAAAAAAACTCCGCCTCCTCCTGTGCGTAAAGCCCACACAGGTGACTTGACATATGAAGGAATAACAACATACAAAGCAACACCTTTTTTTCTGATTTTTCTTCTTTACAAACACATTGAAACATCTTAATTTGCAAAGAGATGGGAGATTATGAACAGAAAAAAGCTTGATTTTTCTCAAGCAAAAATTGCATCAAATAAAATCCATCTTTGTCACAACAAACACTATGGTACAATTTATTATAAATTAACTCCTATTTACACAGTAAAACAAAAGCAGCATGCAGGAAAAAAGACATCTGAGCCTTTTTACTGTTGTGCGCTCAAACAGGGCTGTGTGTGTTTCAAGTGTTTTATTGGATCTGTGCACTTTTTTATTCTTTTTAGTTCACATAAGTTCTTTTTTTCCCACAGAGAATCTCCAGCCTGTGAGCTGCTGAGGCAGGAAAAAAAACAGTTAATATGAGGATAAAATCTGTGCTCTCATCTCATGATCGATGTAGCCACAGGGAGGAACATCAGAGCACTAAACATCAAAAACACTGTTGATCTAAAAGCCAGGCTCCTTTTTATCCTAACAGCTCTTCAAATGGGAGCGCGGGTAAAAGGGAGGTAACAGCCGTTGTCAGATACACAGCATATTGATTTTGATTGCATTTCAGGGTGAGAAAACCAGCTTTCCTCCATCACGCTGCAACACTTATCTCAATGAAACAGAAAAGACAAATTAATCACATCAACGTTGAATAAACGCCACTGGTTTAGGGACTCTGCCTCTGACTTTCACCTGTTTTTTCTAAATATGCATTTTATATTCTATCTTTCTCTACATGTTGACTGACTAAAAATTCTCACTTTTGAGATCAAATTGTTAATGTCTCCAATTTTTTTCTTTATTTAATTTGGATGCACAAATATAGACCAAACGTGCACGCCCAACACTGCAGTCGATGCAACAGTCGACTCCTGTTCAAACTGGATGAACTACGAGGCTAAATGTTAAGAACAGAAGTGCATGCATCTTGGCTATTATTAGTCTAAAAGGGCACTTCAATATTACATCATATAAAGGTTTGAAAGCTCTAATTTGAGATCGGGGCTCAACAGAGGTCTCTAATAAAAATATGGCACAAGTTTAACCAGGAAAATAACAATATAAAATACATCAAAAATCACTGAAACGAGTCGTAATAACGTCACATAAGAACTATAGGATCATTCATATTCAAATATGTACAGTACAAAGAAATTTTGATATAGAAATGTATGAATCAAAACATCTGTTAGATTATTTTTTTCATGTAGCGTGTAGTAAAAGCACCGTCTATGTTTTTACTGTGCAGTAAATGCAACTCAAAAAAATGCAAGGAATATAAAAAAGAATCAAGTTGTCGGTTTGTTTTGTTTTGATATGTGTGAAGTCCTGCATGCTGTTTCCTGTGTAGTTTTTGATTGGCTTTGTCTTCTCCCTGTTGTTCCTAGTGTAGTTAGAAAAAAGGCAAAATTCAACAGTCGTCTGATTTCCTAAAAAGAAGTCCAGAGGAAATCAAAGAACCTGAAATAAGTGATGATCTTAAAGGAAAAAGAAATGAAAAACAGAATTTTGTACAGAAACTGGTGGAAAATCCCAGGCAGTGAGGTCTTTTCATGCCAATTTTGAGAAGAAGGTTCTCCTTTCTGTCTGTCCATCTGTCGACCAATATCACACTAAACTTGTGCTTCAGAAGGTTCGTGTGTTTTTTTATACTTACAAAGACCAAAGTGGGTTTAAGGATGAGGTAACCTGTGTGAAAGTGAGGGTGAGCTCACCTGTCACAGGTGTTATGACAGTCACATCTATAGATATGAGGGAGACGGGCTGAAACTGGATGAGACTGACGGTGGTCTCCATAAATACGGTGTAGTAATGTGTGTGTATGCGTGTGTGGAGATGCTGAGGCTTCAGCTGAAGGCTTCATCATCCGTATCCTCAATCAGCACCTTTGTATCCGTTTTGGATCTGAAAAAAACAAACATTTTTAAAATATGGTTTGTTTTTTTTGGGATGTACAGATGATGTGAAAATGGTAAAAGTCTGGAAAGAATGTCCTGAAAATAAACATCTTTTCTTGGTTTTAGATGAAAACCGCATAAACGCGAAGATCCTGCCTTTTCTGTTGGGACGTAAAAGTCCCACCCTGACCATCTTTTGATCACCTAACATTAGTGGTGCAACAAAAATGGCGAACAGGTCTTGACCCCCGCATGCGCCCAAAACAATACCATCTGGAACAGAAAAAACCATAACTAACTGAATTATGTTGCATTGAGTGTTTATTTTAAGTCAAAACATAAACAATAATCATTTATGATTAGTGTTTAGAATAAGGGAAAGTTCCAAAATGTTTCCAGTTCTTTCCATGATTTATTTCCAGGGTTTATCAAACATCATTTTTGTTATCTGCTCCTGATTCAAAACAATTTGAATTAAGAAATGCTCTGAAATGCAATTTTAGGCCTAATTTTCTTGACATATGTCCTCCATTATCAGAAAAATGCCTCAAGAACATGTTAAAAACACAATTTTCATTGGAGTGGGTTTGTTCTGTAGCGTCATGGTGTGGAGGGCGTTTGTCATGTTCAAAACTCTCTGAATCAATGGAACAGCTCCTCAGCGGGATAACATCTCACATCTCAAAGCTCCAATTACCTACGATTGACTGCCTGAACATGACATTTTACTTGATGGAAACAGTCTCCATAGTAACCAGAGTTCACTCCTCTAGAGCATTTCAGAAAGTAACAAGAACTGTCAACATTACCACCACACCACCATACTTCTCTAAAGTGCAGATCTGGTAAAATATATCCATCCATCTTCTTCCGCTTATCCGGGACCGGGTCGCGGGGGCAG
>BSAI01000138.1:19834586-19938890 GCA_036245035.1 Adrianichthys oophorus
GTCTCCTCTCCTTTTCTCCTGTCTCCTCTCATTTCATCCTTTCCTCCTGTCTTGTCTCCTTTCCTCCTGTCTCCTTTCCTTTCCTCTCGTCTCCTTTCTCTTTTCTGTTTCCACCTTAAAAACATGAACTGTTGTAGTCTCTTGCTTTCAGAAGTATTCCTGCTTGGTAAACACTGGTATGATGAAATTGGCTAAACTGGTTTTGGAATAATTTAAAGAACATTAGTTCTTTTTTTTTGTTGATAAAACAAAACACATTTAACACAGACTAAACACAGGCAGCAGTCTAACTTTCTTCAGCATGTTGGTCAATTTGCACCCCTCTGCTTTCTTAAAATGACCAAATGACCTTCTGAATTGTTGATAATCTCTTGCTTTGCTTCTGCAGACCTCAGTGTGGGTTCTTCTAAGAATCTGAGGTGGTGAAGCTTCACTGAAGCCCTCAGGTCGTGATCCATGATGGTGACACCGCTGAAAAACTGGAGAAAACCGACAAGAGGCTAAAGGTAATAAACCAACACGTTCTCACTCACAAGTCGTTAAATATTGACGCCCTGTGCGTCACTCTTTGACGCTTTGGGTGTCTCCAACTCGTCGTTTTTTGGCGCCCAAAGACGTGGTACCAAACATTGACCGAACCCTTAGGACGGGTCCAGTACCGGTACCCTAGTTTGGTCCGTGCCCAGAACCAGGTTATGGTTAGGGTTGGGGTATCTGGCAATGGATAGGTTACCTGTGCGGTCTGGCACCAGTTTGCAGCCTGGAGGTTGGAGAGCCTTGATTCATTTGGATGAGCCAGCGCGTCAAAAAGTCGGATACACCCGAAGCGTCAATTATTAATGCGGAGGACTCCTACCCCTGCGTCAATATGTGACGACTTGGGGGTGAGAATGGGTTGAATAAACCTGCTCCACGTTTTTCATGTGTTCCCAGGGTTTAATGGTAAATATTTCGTTGATGCTGAATATTTTGATTCGAATTTTTCCTCTAAAAACATGAGAATCAGCAGGGACAATTCAGATATCTCAACAGGTAATTTCCTCAATCATCAGTTTGAGTGTGTGTTAAAGTGTCTTCCCAGCCTCCTCCTTCCCCAAACCAGGGTTTAGTCTCAGCCTCCATTACAGGCAGGATGAAAGACAGCTTCATAGAGAATAAGACATGAAGAGAGGCCATTAGTGGAAAGGCACACATCGGCTTCGGTCCAGAGTAGGAAGGAGGATGTAGTTTAATGGACGTCTTTCCTACTGAGCAGAAACAGAAAAAAAGAGATTTGCTCGCCCCCGTCTCTTCTTGGTTCATTCAATATCACCGGCGGTTAGCTTGGGAAGGAAATGTATCGATTGAAGTTTATATTTAAAAAGAATAAAGTAAGACACAGAAATAACATTCAGTAATCTAAAAGGCAGAAGATGGAGTTCCGTAACTGGCATTATGCCCGAAAAGTAAATGTGTTTGCCGGCAAAATGCCAGAGTTTAAAGGCGTGCAGATAAACATCAGTGATGGAGAACAAGCGTGTATGGGGGGGGGCATGTTAAAATGGAGCGTTTGTTGTCTCTGAACACGAGCTCCTTTGTAATGTGACTTCAGATTCAGAGTCATTTTAGGATAATTGTGCCGCAGTTATAGAGAGAGTGAGCTGACTATTAATAGGAATGACTTCTGGTTTGAAATAAAGAAGCAGACTGGGATTATGGTCACATGTCTTTATCTCTTTTGCAAACAATACATTTCCTTCTTTTAAAATGGACATTTGCTGTTTCTGCCCTAAAAGTGAGAGTGTGTTATGAGAGCAGGAACAGCTGTTAGACCAACCTTTTGGTTCTGGAGCTCCAGGCAAAAACAAAGGCAGTTTCCAGCTTTTGAACTCAAGGTCATTTTTTCTTAGTGAGCACACAAACAAAAGATTTAAAAGCCAGTGTGTTGAAAAGCTTCTCCAGCAGACCAACACTGATGACACCTTGTTTAGTCACCAAGCTTACATGAAAAAAAGAAAAAAAAAAAAAAAAGAAAGGACGCTATTAGGCCTGAAGAAAATTGGAATTTTGGGAAATAACGTATGTTTTCCTGAAAAAACAGATTCTACTGAAAGTCTTGGTTGTGGTTTTCTCTAAATACAATCTTGTATTGTTTGAACTGATTACATGGCGGGAGACGGCCATGCATCCCACTAGCTTAATTATTGGGGTCAGTGTTGGTGGACAGCAGGAGGAGGAAGAAGAAAACATGATTTTATGAAAAAACATTCCTTCCAGCCAGAGCAGGCTGCCTCCTTGACTGACTCTCCAGGGGTCTGACCCCTCCGGGCCCTAAGACCCCTTGAGGGGCCCTAAAATGTTTTTTCTCCAAGAGGGGTACCAGATAACTACATATACACTTTTTGCTTTCATTGGATGGATTAATGGACACGGATTATCAGCGTTGAGAATTTACTTTGGACTTTTGGAGTTGGATTGGTTCATTTTTGTGAATTATGTGTTTGTGTAAAACAGAAAAACATTTATTAAATTGGTTTCAAGTAATCAGAAGTTGGGGAAAGCCTTCTCTGTTTTATGATTATTGATTCTTGTAAGAGGTATTTGGATGTACCCTGAATTTTCTTATTCCTAATGAACATTATTTAAGCAAGTGCTTGTTACAGTGGTGGCCAGTATGATATTTTAGCTTCAGAAAGATCCATAATTTCAAGAATCTCCATAACTCATAGCTGTAATTCAAATCACATTTGACAGAAAAGGAGTTTCTAGTTTCTCTGTCATTTTGCCTACCTTTGTGTGTAGCATACAGAGCTGCAAAGGTGACAACAAAGAAGGTGGTGGAATATTTCCCAGCATTCACCAGGTGTGGAAAAGCCCTCTTGGTGTCACGGTAACGCCTCAGGCACTGGATGAAACGGACCCAGGCAGGCAGACACTGGATGATGGCACGCAGGCCGTACGAATAGCTGTGGCACACATGATCTAGAACAAGGACAGAAGCACAATCCTAAAAAATTCTCAACCCCCTCTGCACAGAAAAGTGACCTTGCTGTGGCCAAGCATTTGTTTTCCAGAGGAACAGAGGCTGAATTCTCCCTGCTGGTTAAGAGGACTGCAATTAAAATCTCCTATTTTCTGACAGTTTGACCTAATATTTGATTTGTCTTCTTTGTCTTTCAGCTTACATGGAGGCAAAACAGTAGGTTTGAAGTCATTGTATTAAAGAACAAACCCACAGAAGCAGAAAACAATTGAGGAATAGCATCATAACATGCTAGTCATGCACAGAATGATTCCAATTGACCTGAATAAAATAAATAGAAACATTTTTGTCCCCACCCTTGTCTTTTTTTAATAGGCATAATTTGTGTGAATCATAAAAGTTTCAACATTTAGGCAAAAAACTTTATTTTAGAATTAATGACTGAACATCTAGAAATCATAGAAATAATTTAGGTAAAGTCCAACTCTGACCAGTGTTCCCGGTGGTCTTTTAATTATGATTATATCGATTTTAGCCAAAATAAAGTTAAAAGTTGTTTCCTAGGACATAGTTTCTGCAGAACGGCAGTTCATTAGATATTTGCTTTGCAGTTGTGGACCGGACTGATGGCGTGGAGTAAGCCCGACCCCAATTCCCATCACCCATTTGTACCACCAAAGCGTTCTCACCCCCAAGTCGTCACATATTGACACACATATTGAGAGCCCTCTGCGTCACTCTTTGGGTTCCCCCAACTCGTCGTTTTTTGACGACCCAGCTGTTCCGATTAAAGTGGTACCAAACCTCAGGACGCGTCCAGTACCCTAACCATAACCGGTTCTGGACACTGTACCGATTCCAGTTTGTGGTTAGAGTTGGGGTACCTGGTTACGGTTAGGGCTAGTGCACCGGAGCGGTACCGGTTTGTGGCCAGGAGGTTGCGGAGCGTCAATATGTGTCCACTTGTCTGGAGCGAAGCAGGGAGCTGATGGCCTGCCCAGCATACTTTCTATGTTACAAAAAAGCTCTATTTCAGACGCCATTATTTTGTCTGTTCCTGATTTGCAACATTTTTAATAAAGAAATACTCAGAAATTAAGTTTTAATCTTAATTTTATTTTTAATATATGTCCTCCATTGTGAGAAAAATGCCACAAGTACATGTTAAAACACCGTTTAAATCAAAGTGGATCTTTAATAATAAATAAAACCACATAGTTTGATGTCCAAAGAGGAAAGTTAAAATCCAAACGTCTGCCTCATGGGTGTTTTTTTTTCTTTTCTCAGTGATGACAAAGTGACAACGATGCATCCTTCTCCTACCTTCGGACTCTGGTAGCAGCCCCTTGCTGTTGCTCCACTGCAGCTCAAAAATGTAGAAGCAGACCAGATATTCCAGGTCCATGAGGATAAACACCAGAGAGTTGAGTTGATCCGCCAGCCAGAAGTCTGCAAACTCCACCCGATGGAACGGCGCTGTGAAGACACGGAACTGAGAACGACAGAAAACAGAGGAGCGTGGTGAGAGGAGGAATAGCCGAATGACCTCAACTGACTTTGAAAAGGTTTCCCCAGACTGGCTGCTTCAGGATGACTGTACAGCGGTGAAGAATTAGTTAATCAATGGTAAAATGCCTTATCACTCCACCACAGGAAACTCCAACAAGTCACGGTGTGTCATTGGTTGCAGCAGGAACACAAAGCCACGCTGCAGCGGTTTGCAGCTTTACTCCAAGAACACGTTAAATGGAACAGGACTTTGGCACGAATCGGCTGTAAACCAATACAACACTGCTTAACTTTTTTTCAGTTTTCCCCGCCGGCCACATCTGACATTCAGGGGCGACTGTATGCTTACTCTGCTTTCACTGCAAATGCCAAAGAAAATTGATCTTTTTTAAAATTTGTTTTAGCCCCATGTACAGAGACATCAGCTCACTGGATGTTTCTCTGAACCCGTCAATCAAAGTGGGTATTGATTGATGATTATGTGTGGAAGTCTGAAGCTTAAGCCTGCCTGCTGCTCTCAGGTAATATGGTCTCCTGAAAACACACAAAACCGTCCCTGCAGAACAAAGGATGTTAGCTCGTCTAGAAACATCAAACTCTACGACTGAACGTTTGGATAAAACCACAGTTTCTCATCACAAACTAAACACCCCTCACAGCTCAATCCACACGCCTGACAATCAGAGGTCTCAAATTCCTATTTGATGGAATATTTTCAGGGAACTGTTGCAGAAACCCACCCGGAATGGGGTGTGTGTAGTCTCATAATTAGTGGAGGGGGGCTGGGAACGTGCTGGGGACTGTGGGGAGGGAAAAAAAAGAGAGGGGGGGAGGGGGTGAAGGATAAGCGGAGGAAGAGGAGGAGGAGGGACAGAGGAGCTCGAGGCAATGATAGATCTATGCCTGTAATGATTGCACAGTCACAGCCTCCACCTCCCCTGAGAGAAGGTGCGTTCTATTATCTCCCAGACTTCTGCCCGCCCCCCCAACACACACACACACACACATATATTTATGCCCCCCCCCCATCCCTCCTGCAACCTTGTAGCTAGGATTAAAAGCTAGACAAAGAACAGGGGTACCGGAGGGTTTAGTAAAGTTAAAGCTTGAGATGGATATCCGAATTGTACATGAAGCCTCACCTACGATAGAAAGCACCAGTCTCACTCCATCCCATCTTTTTCATTCAATTATGGCTGCAGCAGTCACGGACTCCAAAGAGGTTTTCGAAATTCTTCTTTCTTACTATCTCATAATCCACATACAAAACCAAAACACTTCTGTTTTGAATGTTTTGAAATTATAATGGGATGGCTTAAGTCTACAACCACAATCAAAGTTTGGTTGACCTCTGACCTTGGTGAAACGCCGCCATCTCAAACTTCCCCAAAAAAAAAAAAATCACCTTCAGTACCTTCTACACATTTAGGGTGTATGGACACATTTAAAGTGAACCAGAAACTAGAACAAATGTTCATTCTGAATACACCCTGGTCCAGGGCCAGGAACCGCTCTCTGACCCATCTTTCTTGGTGGTCTTGGTTCAATTCCCATCGGACAGAGCTCCAGTTCGTTCTGAGTTTCCTCTGTCTGCACAGGCTCTGTGCTCAGAGTGGAACTACTGGACCAAAACAGCCACCGTAGCCGGGCATTATGGGATGTAAACAGAACCATAAGGCGCGGACAAATGTGGAGCAACAATAAGACACAGCAGCTGATTGAAATGTGGTCAGATGAAAGCAGGCTCACTAAGACAACTTTTAATGTGACACAGATTGCTTTTCACAGTTTTCCTGACAATCTATTTATCATAAACATCACCGTATCTTATAGCTGTCACCTCCTCAGTAGCCACTTTGCAGCATGCCTCTGTCGCACCAAAGAATCAGTAAAAAGTGTTGTACAGATGTTCAAAATTAATCAGCAAAATATAAAGTTTAAATAAGTGAACTAAAGCTTGCACAGTTATTACTGGAACATTTAGAAAATTAAATATATATATATATATATCTCTAGCTTAGGCTGAACAAAATGATTCATTCATTCATTCATTTTCCAATCCGCTTTATCCCTTTCAGGGTCACGGGGTTGCCGGAGCCTAACCCGGCTACTCATGGGCGAAGGCAGGGTACACCCCTGGACTGGTCGCCAGTCTGTCGCAGGGGCCACAATCACACACCCATGCACACTCACATTCACACCTAGGGACAATTTAGAGTAACCAATTAACCTATGAAATTCAGCATGAAATTAAGCATGTTTTTGGACGGTGGGAGGAAGCCGGAGTACCCGGAGAAAACCCACGCATGCACGGGGAGAACATGCACACTCCACACAGAAAGGTCCCCCAGCCAGGGCTTGAACCGGGAACCTTCTTGCTGTGAGGCAGGAGCGCTAACCACTGCGCCACCGTGCAGCCCGAACAAAATGATATGACATACAATGTGAATATATTAGGAATGTGGGTGTGGTTACCAAGGAAATCCAAAAATGTACTTATGCCAATTCTTCTGAAAACTATATAGACCTGTTTGCCACCCCCAGGCGACGAAAAAATGAAATGGTTGCTATGGAGATGAAACCATTAGAAAAGGTGTCATTTTGAGAAAAAAAAAAAGTTTTTTTCATGAAGTTTTCACATGCAGCCAGAGTTGCAGAAAGGAAGACTGAACGCTCTAAAGTGGCTGCTCACTCAGTTAGGGCAGGTAAAAAGGGGATAATGGGTGGTGACCTGTGAACCATACAACTGCAGCTTTCATTTTGATATTAGTTCTGCTTATTTAAAATTATTCTTTTGCTCTTTCAGTTTGAGCCCTGACTCGCGCATCTTTGAACCAACTTTGGCACTTTTTCAAATGTGTACAAGACATGAATGAATGAGCAGACTAACCAACAGTTTAAGGAGCCAGAAGCGAGATTTATAGTAGCAGGTCTTGAATGGGTTGATGAGGAATAGCACCATAAAGCCGTAGAGAATGAGGGGGTTGATCTGCATGGGGATGGAGGTCTGCTGCGAGTACAGGCAGGACAGGATGCTGAGGCACCACAGAACCCCCAGGAAGCCAGCAATCTGCAGGACGGAGAGCGCAAACCAAAAACAACTGGCGTTAAAGAGTTATAAACACAACATTTACTCAGCGAAATGATTTGTGAATCTGGAATACTCTTATGACTTCACAACCTCCTCCTTTGAGCATGTTTAAGAGCATTTATGCTTCTCTTCTTTCTTTTTTGCCTCATTGTTAAAAAGACAATTGGACGTGTTTCTGTTTAACCTCAAACAGGTGCTGGTGTGAGAGGTTGTCCCTGGGGTTGATCTCAAAAATTAGAACGTGGTTGACTCCAGCTTGTCTCCATCCGTAAGTGTTGATGCCCAACAGGAAGAGGAACTGGATTAACAGAAAACCGCCACGGTAGATCCGCACCAGAGGCCACACTCGGTCATAGCAGATGAACGCAACACCTACAATAAAGACAGCAGTCATTCCAGCATATGATTAGAATATGATTAGAACTGGGAAGACTTTTTTTTTAAAAACAGAACATGAAACCTGGTTGTGAGGAATTTATATTAAACATGCCTAAATATCAAAGGAAGGCTTTAAATACACAGGAAACAGGTTTATTTGAATGCAACTCACCACTGATGATGAAAGTGACGGCAAGAATGATGAAGAAGCCACAGAAGAGACCCACACGGAACGTGGTCCAGGCCAAAGCAGGCTGAGCAGGGAGGGAACGATGTGGAAAACAACATGGTAAAAAGACCAAAGCAGAAACCAAAAGCTCCAGAATAAATATGTAAAAAAAAGTAGGTGGATTAAGAGGGAAGAATAACTTAAAAACAAACTTTTTAAGTCAAAATGACAACAGTTAACTCAGATTTTTTGGAATGGCGTGCCACAATAAATTATGACATCTGAAAGAAATAGTGTGTTTTATTTTTTATAAATACAATCACTATTGGTGAACTAATTGTTTCCTCATTTTTCTATACAGTCCAACTTTAATGATAAAACACAAAAAAGTACTGCATAGTCAAAATAAAGTAAAAACAAACACAACAACATTTATATGTGATAAGGCCTTAAAATGAATAAAACCAACCGATAAAAATCATATAATAAGGCAAAAAAATACCTAAAATCTGATAAGATCCAATAAAATCAAGATGTCAAAGGTTTAAAAAGCCACAGAGAAAATATAGGAATTTAAAACAGACAGAGAAGGGGCCTGTTCATCATGAGGAGGCAGGGCTTTCCAAATGTTGGAGCTGGAGGAACAAAACCACGGCCTCCTTTGTTGTTCGGCACATAAGCTAATCGGCAGACCTGTATGGAGCCCTGAACTTAACATTAAATTAAAAAAATAGTTCTTTCAAATTAATCATTTGTGGCCACAATTCAGTATCAGTGCAAATTAGTGTTTTGTGGCCACAAATTAGCATTTTATCAGTAATTTGTGTGCACAGATAAGGATTTTGAGTGCACAAAATTATATTTTTCTAGCATTTTGAGGGCACAAATCAGTAGTTTAGCATTGATAATTACTGTTATTAATTTGTGGCCACAATTTGCTACTTTGTACACACTAAGCACATTTTTGTGGGCACAAATTAATATTTTGCTAGTACAAATGAGTGTTTTAGCATCTTCAATTACTGTTACTAATGTGTGGACATAAAGTGCTAATTTGTGGCCACAAATGATACATTTCAGGGAGGAAATAATGTTTTTTTAAAGTCATGTTCAGGACTTCATAGACCTGAGTGACAGGGAGGATAGATAACTTGCTTCAGCATTCTGCATCTTCTGAAGCAACACAAAATGCCAAACTTCAAAGATCTCACTTCCTGTTTTGCATTATAAAACACAGGGGCTTTAAGTAAAACAAAAAGAAACCCCTCAAAATTAAAATGACTGCTAGTTTAGATTTTAGGCTTCTATTTTTGAAAAGTAATCAGCTGCTGACCTGAGCAGCCCCCAGCGGAGGAACTCTTAACCTCTTCATGGCCTTCTGACGGTCCCCTCCCTCCAGCTCAGTGGTCACCAGGGTCTGCGCAGAAAACAGGTGGCTCATGTCTGATCTGATTCCAGGTGAGTGTGAGAAAAGTTTCTGCGAAAAGTTTCATCACCTCTGTCTCAGTGATGAGCTGCGTGATCTTCTTGCAGGTGTAGAAAGGTGCCACTTCCACGTGAGCCACACGCCAGTCGGCCCCACGGGTGGTGTCCAGGATCTTGTCATGTTTTTTCAGGATCTTCCGGAACCCCGTGAAATTCAGGTTCTGTGGAAGGGAGCAGAGAACGGGTTGCTACCGCACAACATTTTGGAAAAATGTGATCCGTTTAAAGCGTTTTTGAGGACGTGCGGGGAAAAAAACCTGGTAGTTCTGGAGCAGGATGATGCTGAGGTAGAACTCGCTGAAGGCTAGCTTCAGGTCCTTGATGTTATGGTGCTTGCAGCGCTCCTCCTGGGAGAGGTGGAACACAGTCTTGCGTTTCCGCAGGCTGGGCGGAGCGTTGTTCTCCCTCTGAGCGTCCAGCGATGACTGCAGCTCATTCTGCAGGGTTGCAAATCGCCTCTGTGCTTCAGCTAACTTTTCTAAAGAAACAAAAATAACAACACAGATTTTCATACAGATGCAGAAAACTGAAATAAAACATTTATTTGTCTAATTTAATTAGTGCTTTTATGCCTAATTTATCTATAGATGCGTTTTAACAAATAAAGTTATTTAAACGTCAAAATTCTAAAACCAAAAGATTTTTTTTTCTAGGAAAAAAGCCTTAAGAGGTTTTGCTGATGCTAAATAACCAGATAGAGACATGAGATGACAAGAAAAAAGAAAAATAACCTTCTTTATTTACATCTATTCTTTTCCAGCGCCTTTCAGGGAGAAGATGAACGAGGGCTGAGCTGACAAGTAAATGCTGTCGACTGAAGAAACCATTATGTGGGTCAGAGGTAGGTTAATACGTCCAGATAGGATGGGAGGGGACCACACACAGCCTGGGTGGTAACTTGCATGTCATTAATTTCTCTTCAACAATCTTTTAGAGAGATCTGCAAATTCTGGGTTGCACATTTTTAGTCGCAGTTTCAATGATGATCCTTGTCTTGACAATGTTCTTCTTTCATTTATAATATTTTGAATAAAATATCATAAAATGCTGAAGAAAAAGCACAGAAATATCAAACTGACAGAAAGAATTTATTTAATCTTAAATCTAATAATTTGCTTTAAGTTTCAATTAGATAATAATTTTCTTTTTAACATTTGTTGATAATAAAATATTTATTTGGTAGCAGAAACATTTTTTCATATATTTTTAATGCAAATTGAGCAAGTTTGGAATTGTAATCATTAGAATGATGAATTATTGCAATAAAATCAAACTGAAAGCGATATTTTGCCAAGAAAAAAATAAAGTTTTGACCATTAAAGATAAATAAAGATGATTTTGAGATGTTCACTTGTGTTAGTCATTTAGTGTACTTACTGGTGGATCTCATGGGGATTGAAAATGACATTTAAGTTCAAAATCTTTATCTGCTTGGTGTGATACCCAATGACATCTTCAAAGGAAAACAATGTAATATACTTCTTATTTTATTAGTATTGCAAGAAATTGTATATTAATAAACTGGAAAAAATAGCAAAGTACCAACAATAAAAGAATGTAAAACTAAACTAAGACAAGTTTATGCTGTGGAAAACCTGACCGACTCCTTTCACATGGAGATGTTTTCAACAAGAGATGGAACGCAGTAAAAGAATATTTAGTGAACAACCAAATAAATAACTAAATAGTAAAACATATGCATATGATTATGGCAATGTACCCTAACATGATAATGAATAAATGAGTAAACAAATGAATGGAAAACAGAAGCTCAGATCTGAGTTTTTTTGGTTTTTTTGCTTCCTGTCTTTGTCCTTTTTTGCTTCTTGTTTGTTATGTACAGTATGTGTGTGTTATGTTTGTTTATGGGATGTTTCATATGTGTTAAGTGGCTTTTAGGTTTTGTCTTAGATTATTAGTTTCGTTAGAACAAATAAACTAAATATAAAAAGTTTTAAAATTCTATGGAGAAATTGATTGGCTTCCAGTCTGCATTAGTCAGCCTGGACTTCCATATCATTAAGTCTTCTCTTTTTGTAAGAGTGGACCCCAAAACATTTCTAAAGGTTTGCTGATATCTTTGCAGCATTTTTTTGTGTGCTCCTGATTCATAACGTTTTGAATAAATACTTAATTTTCTTTATTCATGTCCTCCATTTTCAGAAAAATGCCACCAAAACATGTTAGAAACACCATTTTCACTGGAGTGGGTCTTTGAATCTGAGGTGTGCGATGAGGCAGCTTCTCAGGAGAGGAGAGAAACGTGTTTATTTGTGAGTCACTAATGAACCTTCACGAGACAGGTATGCCACCCTGTTATCCAGGTGTACCATCGTCTTCCATTGACACCCAGATTAAAAATAAAAACATGGCAAAGATCTGCGGATCTAAAACGGAATTTTTCGAATGGAGCAAAGAAACGTGTTTATAACAGGAAGTGTGTGGAGGTCAAAGACCCCTTTCAGAGGAAGATGTTGACGGACAGTGGGATGTGGAGGCACGCTTCAGTCACCCCTCGCAAGCCAGTCAACGCTTTCAGACCGCGTTACACACAGACACACAAACACAAGAGAGAAAGCTTTCTGATGGATTCAGCTCTAATCCGTTAGCTTCATTGTAAGTGTCGGCATGAAAACAAATAAGGACCAGCGCAGGGATGTTACATGCATCATTTACTCAACCTCACACCTCTGGTCTGATGAGGAGACTCACTGACTGATAATAATTGGATGTGACCAAGTTTCTCTCAGCAGACCTTCACACATTTTTGGGGATATTTCAAATGAATTCTGACATGATTTTATTCTCAACTGGGCTTTCTGAGTCAGTGTGGAGCAGGATGCAGATCACTTTAGAAACTCTTTCAGGATAAATAAATAAAAGACAGAGGAACATTTTTTTCCAACTCAAAGAGGTAAAAGAGGAGATTTTTCAAAAATGAGATAAAAATAAAGTTTTTTACCTCTTAGTCAAAAGAAGGTTTTATCTGTCATATAGAGGTAAAAGTAAGGATTCCAAATAACTACTAATAGCTCATTATAAGTTGCTTTTCCAGACGTGGCCCATTGTTAAAAAATAATCCTACAAGTTCTCTCATTTTTCAGTAAGTTAGAGAACTGAAAGTCCACAGCGATTGGTCAATGTTTGCTGCTCTTTTCATGAATCAGTCAGTAAACGTCCCATCATTACAGACTGGAAACTGACCCTTTTGCATTTTGCATTTTCACAAATAGCCTCCAGAGGAAGCACTGCCTGTCTTCAACGGTGCTGCCGCTCACTTCTTCCTGAACGGAAGTTCAAGTGTAGAATGCGCCCCCCCCCCCCGAATACCAGAATATATTATGGCTGCGTCTCAAATTGCACCGATTCTGTCTTCCATCCTGAAATACATGTGAGGCAGATTGCTGCTCCGAACATGACTGGCTGCATCTATCAAATATCCACTATTAAATTCAGTTGCATATAACACTTTAACAGTTTAGAGGCGTTTTCTATCTATTGCTATTATTGGTCTACATCCTACGGTGGCCCTGAAGTACAAAACGCATCAATAAATCTCTCAATGCAAAAACATCTTAAAGATTGTTAAAACAATTTAAAAAGCAAAACTACTAATTAAAAACCACATTGCATTTTAGAAATAAAAACAAAATTCCAGAAACGAAGACACAATTCCAAAACAATAAAACAAAATAGAAACGAAAAGTTTTGAAAAACAAAAGTAATTTTCAGTAATCAAAATAAAATGTTAAAAAATAAAATACAATAAGACTCTGGGAAAAGTTATGGGACATTACTGATTGGATGAGGTTGCTTGATTACTAATAAAATATTTTCAATTAAATTTTCAATTTTTTTAATCAATACGGATATATATATATAGAACCACTTTAAACCAAATAACTCTCAGCTAAAATGATGGATAAATGTCATCATCCAATCAGCAGTATCCCATAGTACTGATATTTTCTGGTTTCTTCTCGTTTCGTTTTATTCTTTAACATTTCATTTAGATTTCTGGATTTTTTTATTTCCTTTTTTAAAATGTTAGTCTTTTTCACGGAGAGTGGAAGGGGTAGGTACAATGGGACATTGCTGATTGGATAATGATGATTGCCCATCATTTCAACTGAAAGTTATTTGGCATGAAGCCATGCTGGATATTAGGGAAGAGGGTTAGAACCATAAGAGAAAAAAATGGCCAGAAAGAATTTTGACTTTAATTTCAGAATTCTGACTTTCCTTTAACTTTTTTTTTTAGAAAAAAAGCTAGCATTCTGAGTAAAAAACATATAATTATTTTAAAAAGTCTAAATTTTAAGAATAATGTCAGAATTCTGAGAAAAAAATAGATACGGAGATGTGGTTGCCGATGTTTTCCAGATTTTTTAAATAAACATAAATACATAAACATGCATTGTAAATTAGATAAACACAGACACCACTCCATGTAGCGATCAGGCTAAAAACATTAGCTGGTAGCTCCTCCCACACGCGGCTGGGGCGTCAAGCTTAAGGGACACATTTTTGGACAGCCATCGAGCAGCAACTCTGACGTGCATCAAAAGAGAGGCGTTTAATGAAAATTTGACGCCTAAAACCTGTGGGTAGCTTTGCCAAATCTTGCAGTAGAAAGACAGCAATCCGAAGATACTGCCTTGCCCCGCCCCTGTATAATTGGATGATTGGCAAAATGACAGTCAAAGCAGTTACCTGAATAGAAGGTGTTGATTTTCAGAAGCTCCTTCTCACAGGTCTGGAAAAACTGCTCCTCAAATTTAGCGTAGTATCTTTTCACTGTATCTTCATCTGTGACTAAAATACAGATAAACAGAGAAGGAAAGAATTATTAGTTTTTGCACAAAAAATATTGTAAAAACATAAACACAACCATTGAAGGGTGTTTCAAGTTTCTGTAAAGAATTAAAACAAGAGCAACAGCAGAAAATGCGACCATCTGGGTGTCATAACAGAAGATTTTTTATGATATCCACCAAAGTAGGAAACAGGAACATGTGGTTTTTGTTCCTGGTGTTATTTTCATTAAGTTCTCTAAAGTGACTTTCCTGGCAGATATTGCAGAGACTCTGCATACTCCTTTAAGGTTTGTTGGTTCTCAGGCAAACAGACATCCATTCAGTGTAAGAATTAGATCAACAGCTTCTTCCTGCATCTCCTCCATCTGACAAAGCCTAGCATGTCTTTTTCAGGAGCAGCCAATTCAATCAGTATTGATGCTCTGTCTCGAATAATGCTCTGCCTCATTCACAGCAGGCTACCCAACACCTGACAGAGCTGAAGATCCAGCAAAGGGTCAGCCTTATAAAAATGCACATATTTAGAATGTAACTGTGTATTTTAACCCCTTTACCAGCAAAACCACTGACTGTACTGACGGTTATTGACAACAACCTTCAGCCTGTTATGTAGAAGCATCAGTCCTTTAAGACGTTCCATCCTCGAAAAGGTCTAAATGCGAAAGAAAGTTCGTGTAATTGAAGAAAAAACAAGCCGGTTTAGCAGGACAGAGTTTGAAATGACTGCTTTCAAATACAAAAGCAATCCTATGAAAGCTTTCACTTCAAAATGGAATTCACAAAGATTTCCTGTTTGCCAGTAAAACAAGAAAGTTACCCAAAAGATCAGCCTATCAAAATCAGCGAATCATACCCAAACACATGCAAACAAGCACACAAAGCAGTGACACAACCATTATAAGACCCAGAAGGCCCAGTTACATGGTAGTAGATGATTCTGTTGCTTAAAAACATATTTGAAAAAAGAAATGAAGCAAAGTAAAACTCCCAATAAAAAAATTAAAGGAATTATAAGAACATAAAAGCACAGCAGGCATAATGTTCTTTGTCATAATAGGACAAAAACATGAAGAAGGGAGACAAGCAAAGCCTGTTTGAACTGCTAAATGATTTGCAGTGGACCTGAATAAATTCACTTTCCATTTCACTGTGGAAAGACAGTTACTGATGGTAGAAAAAAATGACATAAAAATCAAACCGAGGTTGCCTTCAAAATAAAAGGTTGTTAATAAGCGTAGCCTGAATGACTGAGGATGAAGAAGAGAGGACAGTGACACAGATTCAAGAGCGAAATGGGACTGTTTTAACATTTAAACACTAAATATCATCAAAATAGCTGGACTACGGCAACGTATAGCACATTTTGTGTGCAGAGACAATTCAAAGTGCTTTACATAAAACATTAAAAGAAACATTTAAAAGAAATATTAAAATGCAATCATTAAAGTTAAAAAGAACTGCATATAAAGCAAGCTAAAAGTATAAAGCAACAGTGTGGATGTATACTTTGGAAAAGAGCAGATAAAAACCCCCAGTTTGAAAAATCGGGATGTGACGCAGCAAATGCCATGGACGGGCCAAAGTCTCCCTTCTCCGCTACAATTCTGAAGCATCCACTTGCAAATAGATCCATTAATGTCTTCATTTTCCTGATCTGAGCTGCCATCTGGGTCAAACCTGCATATTGCTCTCCATTTTTTTTTTTGGTACACTGATGTTAGCTTGGGCTCGGGGTGTGAGGTGTCATAAGCTAGCAAGAGAGAGTGTAAACAGAGGGCTCACGGGAAATTAGCAGAGGCTAACTTTTGTGGCAACAGTCCCACCCACAATTCAGAGGCAAATTTCTAATGAGCTGCTGCTGTTTTTAAAAACAACACAAGTTTTTTTTTTTTTATTTTGGCTAAAAAATGCATAGTTGTAATTAAAAGGCCACTGAGAATGTTTTTTCAAGACAATTTTTAAAGATGATAGTAGGCTGATTTTGTGATTGCATTAATGTGTTTATCGAAATTTTGATCTGTGCCCATCAATGCACCCAAGTTTCTGACCAAGTTTGAACATCAAAACCAGAATCAAACAGAACTATTATAAGAAATTTCCAAAATAACATGCAGGGAAAGCTTATTTTTGCATTTACATAGTTTATTCATGGCTTAAAACAGTCAACACCAATAAAAAAGACTTCACAAGAGAACATCACAGATAGGTGATCACAGATAGGGGGCTCTAAAACATTTCTGCACACCCACTGGTTATCACGGCAGTAAAGGTGTGTATTTGCACTCCAGCATACACTTTAAAAAATGTTTTAGATTAACCTACAGCATATGTGATGCGAAAAAAACAAACAAGAGTTTACCTTTAAATTTAGCCTCACTGATTCAGCAATGATATAAACTTTGCACCAACTATTCTGTCATTATCCTGATCTAAGCATCCCATTTACAGAGTAAAAGTATGTACTTTAATCATAAAACTACAATTGCAGATGAAATTCACCACAGACGATTGAACACACCTAAATTTTCTGTTGCAGTTCCTCAAATGACCACTAGAGCCTTGTACAAGAAGAAAGAAACGTCCTATTGGCTCCTATGTTAAAAGTCAGATTTGGCATCAAACCCATATGTTTACAACTTTATTATGAATGTGTATTGCTCTTTTTATTACTGATTATGATGGAATATTAGGGCTAGCATAAAAGAAAAGACAAAATTTATAAAAACTAATTATGAGAAAAAAGTTATAATTTTTTGAGGATAAAGTCATAAAATTTTGAGAAAAAGTCTTAATAAGATAAGTAATTAATAAGAAGTAATTAGTAAGAAGAATAAAGTCGTAGAATTATGAGTGAAAGACTCAATATTTTATGATAATCAAGTTACAATTCATTCATTCATTCATTTTCCAATCCGCTTTATCCCTTTCGGGGTCACGGGGTTGCCGGAGCCTAACCCGGCTACTCATGGGCGAAGGCAGGGTACACCCCTGGACTGGTCGCCAGCCTGTCGCAGGGGCCACAATCACACACCCATGCACACTCACATTCACACCTACAATTTAGAGTGACCAATTAACCTATGAAGCATGTTTTTGGACGGTGGGAGGAAGCCGGAGTACCCGGAGAAAACCCACGCATGCACGGGGAGAACATGCAAACTCCACACGGAAAGGTCCCCCAGCCAGGACTTGAACCGGGAACCTTCTTGCTGTGAGGCAGGAGCGCTAACCACTGCGCCACCGTGCAGCCCAAGTTATAATTTTATACGTTATTAGTTAATAAACTTTTAGATAATAGACATTTAATGTATGAGACAAAAAGCTGATTACTAAAAAGAAAATTACTAAAGAATTTAAGTGAATTGACCCAGCTTTATTGAAAGTATAAGGACATTGCGAAGAATTTGCAGGAAGCTGGGCCTCTTCAGAAAAAGATTCTTGGCAAAGACAAACGTGGATCTCTTTGTCTGCAGGTGGATGCATCAGAATGGAGCAGAGCAGGGAGCTTGTGGCCCACCGACCATAGCACCTATGTCACAGCTACAGGCTGTTTCAAATGGCATGTTTTTGTCTGCTCCTCTTGAACAACAATTTGAATAAAGAAATCCTCAGAAACACCATTTTATTTTCATTATAAATGTCCTCTATCTTGAGAAAAATGCTACACAAACATGTCAAAAACACCATTTTCATCAGAGTGGGTCTTAAAAAAGATCGAAGCATTACCATATAATAGAAAATAATCTCCAAATAAAAACATCTCCTTTTTCATTCAGTCCGGTGAGCTTAAACAACAAGGAAAAAAAAAAGATTATGGCATCTTAACCTCTCGTTTTGCTCCAAACATTTTACTGCCATTTATCAAGGATCTAATTCATCCTGAGCTACAGGAAAATCAATGCATGTTTTAATTAGCTTTAACAGTGTTTAACAGCTGTAAATTACAGCTATGCAGTCAAAAGCTTTAGATTTTCTTACTCCAGGCACATAAATCAATTATTTAACAGACTGATTCATTTCCAAGCGAATCTAGAAAATGAGTAAAACATATTTGGATTTGATTATTGAACACGGAAACAGACATTAAATCAAAAATAGTAGTAAGAACAACACAACGCAGACAAAGACAGTAGATTTTAGCCTAGCGTGTTGTGTTGATTCTGTGGCTTTACTTTTCCAGACAAAGAAATGTGCTGGTAGCTAGAAAAACAACTCTTGACCTGCAGTATTCCCCGAGCGGCTCGTGGAAGGCAGCCCCCCTCTCGCTGCTAACCCCGTCTTCTGTAGATTGTATAAATAAATGATGAGACAGCTTCTCCACAACTCTACTGCACTCACCCCCAAACAGTTCACTCAAATACTCACAGTCTGCCCACCCCCAGCTACGTATAATCCCATTCAATGGGATTGTGAAGTGACCCTATTAAAGCGGCAGATGAAGCCCTCATGGAAAGCATAGAACTTTGTGACCATGAGGACGAATTGTAGGTGTCAATACATGCCACTGCCAACCCTTATTTTAATGATAAAATCATGCAAACATTTTAGCATAAAAAACTGAGCGAAAAAAAAATAAGTGTGCCAAAAATATGACTTTTTTGTTCTTAGATGATCATGCGGATGTTGGAAAAAAGGTACAGTTCAGGATTTCTCCTCATTGAATCATCTTCACACACGCCTTTCACAAACTATGTGTGCATTGTCAAACTCCATTTATTCCATTTAATGACCCCTCACTGATGGCACAGTTGATATGTAGGCCATTAATGGGATTGTTGTAGATTTTCTTATCTCTCCACTGCAAGCATACAGGTGTAAATCACACAGACGGCAGAACACCAAGCGAGCCATAAAAGAGAATGGGATTGACTTCACTGTGGGCTGATATTATGCCAAGGGGACCACAGCAGTGAATGCATGAAACTAAATTCAGGATCCTCCACTGCCAGGAGTGAAGGAAGGAAGCAAACGCTAAAACCAGCCAAACAAATACCCCACCCCTACCCGATTCCTCCACCCCACCTTTTTTTTCCCCAGTTATTCCCATTCAGCCCTCCAGCCACAATTAATTCTACCAATCATCTCTCTCATCGAGGCCAAGGGAGCATTAAGAATGCACACTCACAGGGGTGGGAAGACCAGAGGCACGCCGAGGAGCTCCCAGTTTATTGTGTACTATGTATACTGCCAGACTGCAAGCTAAGCAGCTCCTGAAAGTAAACTACAGCCATGATGGATTCATACGTTTAGCACATACCGAGAAGAATGATATCTGGACTTTGAAAAATGGGCGAGAAGACTCTTAAATGCACGAGTGAAACCCAAGAAACAGTGATATTGTTCACCATTTTTGTTGCAGCAGTAATGTTTGGTTTTAGGTGTGAGGGGCTGTAAGCTAACACGAGAGTGGAAACAGAGAGCTCTCATCAATGGGGAGGAAAAGCGGAGTTGGGCTGCTCCAAGCAAACAGTCCTGCTAATGAACTCCTAAAGAAAACACTATTTTTCCATATCTTTCCGATTGGAGGGATAAATGTCGGGACAGGGAAAAGCCGTAGGAGAAGTAAAGCAATTTATGTTCAAGAAAAACAACACAAGTTTTTTGATTTTGGCTAAAAATGGCATAATAATAAATAAAAGACTGCTGGGAAAGGTTTTTAGATAGATCAAAAGATGATCCACAGGGTCTTTAAAGATTCATATAAACTCTGTCGGCCAACAGTCAAACTATGACATAAACATGCAAAAAGTTATAGAAGTCTTTCAAATTGGTTTCTTTCAGAAAAATTAATTCTTCCAATTAAAAAAAAAGGTTCCTATCTATGTTTATGGAAAGAGACATACATAACAAAACTTTATTTTGTTGGCTTTTATTTAAATAGCCTCCTTTAGAATGATGACAAAGCCAAACAGACGTGCACTAATGAGCTTCTGAAAGTCAGCTAAAATGGGTCATGTTTCGCCACACAGGTGTATTTATGAGACAGGGGCAAAGTTAGAAAAGTAAAGTTTATGACTAATGTCCAATATATGTCTAAGGACCATCTCCATTCATTTAGAGCCCAGATGCATGCAGGACAAATGGATGTAAAAGGCATATGTGGGACAGTGCACCACAGAGCACAAGAACACTGATGTGACTTTGGAGACTAAACGGTCCGATGCACAGATGAGGGTCAGTGAAACCCACGAGACAAAACCAAAATAAAAGGTTTTCAGGGTAATTTGTTAATCTTTATGCAGTACACCTCTCTTCTAACCCATTCCCTCTTTTATTCTGTTTTCATCCACTCTCATCTCTCTCTTTTCTGGCCTTGTCTTATTTCCCTAAGCTGCCGCTGTGAAGTCTTATCTCGCGCAGGCAGAACCGAGCCAAAGTTTGGCCCAGACCTTCCTCTTGCCATCCTGCACCTCACAGGACCTTGAAGATCAGAAATTTTTTTTTTAGGTGGACTGACTTCCTGCACTTTTCTCCCTGCAGATAGACTGAATGGAAAAGGCAAACTGATAACAGAGTGAATGAATAAAATGGTTGGGTTAATGTTAGTCTGGATTCAATCTTACAAACATTCTGAAATAATTTAAGCCTCAGAGATTTAAAAATATAAGAATGTTTCCAAGAATATATCACAGATTGAATTCATTTTAGTAGTTTAGTCTGTATAATTTCCTTAAAAATGTAAAAATACTTAAAAAATAATATTTTTAACATTAATTGTTGTATTTTTACCCGTATTTTTTTATTTTATTTTCTGTTAGTCACCATTAAAATCCCCCATGTCCATCCTCTACGATGTCTTAAATAACATGGCAGACTTCACAGCATTCAATAAAGAAGCATCACTGTCTCAATATGAACACAGATCCCTTATAGAAATAACTGAGGAAAATCTAATATTGAAAGATCAGGTCTAATTTCATGAAAGCTCTTTAAAGGAAAGCGCCACGGTGGCTGGAAGGTGAATAAAAGAATTCTTTGGCACTCCTCAGTATGAAAATTATTTTTTATTAAAAAAGTGTTCACTGTTTCCTTAAAATAACTGCAGCTTTTAATAACAAATCTGTGAATGTAATAGAGTTAAAACAAGCTAAAAAAAAAAAAAAGGAAAGAATTTGAAAAGAAAATTCGGAAGAATCTGTTTTTTTCGGACACGTCAGTAACAGAACTGTGTTTAAAAAAACCCAGAACATTAACCCTATATGTTGCAGCAGGCCATCATATTGCACTCTGTTTTGAAACATATCTTTTCTAGGATTTCCTCCATTATCCGCCATTAGGGAGCTCGTATTTAACTAGCTCAAGTGCATTCCACATCCACCAGTTTATGGATTAATAGGATGCTGCCGCTATGATCTCCATCTCCTCTGAAACTTCTGTTGCTGCATGTTAGGAGTCGTTTCCAATCAGGTTAAGATAAATGGAGGGATTGGTAAGTGGGTGTGTTTTGCAAAAACATCCCTGCAATTTGAACAAATTTGGCAACATTTTCTTTATTGAGAAATTTCAAGAAAATTTTCAGCCTTTAATGAATGTCTTAAAAATGTTGGATGTTCTTCATGGTTTTATCTTCTTGATCTTTATCTTTTAAAGTACATTTGAATGGTTTTTTAGCTCACTTCACACACTGTGGGCTCTCAGTCCCACAAAAATTGAAAAGAAAAACTTGTTTTTCTTTAAAACACAAGAAATTGTTTGAATGAAAACTAGATTTAATTACTTTGGTTTTCATTTTTTGAGAGAGGTTTAATTATTACCAAGTTAGGAACCTCATGAAATAAGTAAACTGAGGTTAGATGCTGATAACTGGCACTGGACAAATAAAAAATCATGGAGCAAGACTGTGTCCCTTGTCTCTGAAAATGTCGACCTAATGACCCCAGAATACCCCGTTTGCTGCGCCATGGCTCCATTATCTCTGCAGATCTAAATAAATCTCAGAGTAAACCCTGACAAGATCACTTTGAATCCTTCCTAAAGCACAGCAAACAGTCAACTAAACCCCATTAGTCAGGGCTGGTCTGTATGGTCACGGCTCATTAAGGTAACAATAAGGGTTTTATGCTGTGCTCTTAGCAACAATGACTGATATTTATCATCATTTATCATCATCCGCTCGGAAGAGAAAAGAGAACATGGGAAATGTTATTCAGGTCTCATTGTAACGCTCTGCTGGAGAAGGAAGGAGAACTGGACCCTCTAATCTGTTGATTTAGCCACGTTTTTCATATTCTCCATCTTTGCAGCCTCAGTCTTACTTATTTCACACCTTTTTCTGCGACAAAAAAATCCAGTCTACTTTGTCTCACACCTCCCCCAGAAACCTTTTTTTTCTCTCCATACTTCCTCTTTTCCGAGCTTGTTCTGCTTCTCCGCAGGCAGCCAAGTGGAGGAAATGAGGGTGGGACCCTCGACTGACTGCATTCATGCAGAAAAACGGTAGGAGCACCTTCGACAGCCATTGGTCCTTAAAACAGCACTTATGAACTTAAATAGTGAGTCCTTAATTACTTCATAGCATAAATCCAACAAATATGTTTTAGTTGCTGTTTTATTGTCATTAAAAAATCGTCAATAGTGCGATTCAGGCAAGAAAGAGCTTCGATCTTGCTGCGGGCTTGGTTTTTGATCGCTGTAATAACATACAGTCACATGATGGAGGAAAGTTGCTCTTCCATTTCAGTGCCTGCTTGTGTTCAACATAAATGCATCAAGAGGCCTGTATGGGTTTTTCAGAGCTGGTCGGCTGGGAGGGACATTGTCATTACAAACGTCTTTCTCTGCTCCCCTGGATGCTGTAGCCATTAGCAACCAGCATCAGGACTTGGCCTCTCCTCGCTTTCAGCCAATTGCTCTCACATCACTCAGTGACTGTGAGCATGCATGCGAATGAGCAGGTGTTCTGTGTTTCATGCATGTGTGCCTGTGTGCATCCTCATGTCTGTATATGACCCAGTGACATGATGAATGTGTCTGCGTTGATTGTTTGATAAAATGCAGTCTCGTTTTCACTGATTTCTTCCCATTGTGTTCAAATCAAGGATTTTAGACAGTTTAGTATTCCTACATGTTCACAGCATGAACCAAAATTATGCACAAATATCTTAGCCGGATTGCTGAATGGCTTGAACTACACTCTGGAAGTCAGCGCTCAGCATAAAACAATCAATAAGTGTTGATTAGGTTCACTCATTGCCTTTGCATTGCATGGCGAGCAGCAGACCTTTTTAAATGTGCCTGGGATCAATAGTGCGATCTCCCCTCGTACAACATTGTACATTTCACCGAGCAGAGCTAAAAGAGCAGAACAAACCTGCAGAATGTGAAATCTGAAAGAATGTCAGTCCAGGACAGATGGTAAAATGAATACATGCAGCATTGGAAAAGCTGTTTGCTCAGATAAAATGAAATATTTTTTTAATATATATAACAATGGGATGACCTTTATTGTCAACACAAGTGTTTTAAAAAAATGTTTTTGATAAAGTCTTGATTCTGACAGCATAGCATATTTCTCCTAAAGGCAGCTCAGAAACAGGAAACTCAATGATGAGATTGTTCATGCCTCAAGTTAAGAACTCGATGTAAGTACTGACATAATTTTAAAGCCACTATGCAGCAACTCAAGGACCCACTCCAATTTTTTAACATGTTCTTGTGGCATTTTTTCTCATGATGGAGAACATTTATAATGAAAATTAAAAGTAAAACTTTCTTTCTGACTTTCTTTATTAAAATAGTTGTGAATCAGGAGCGGATGGAAAAAATGAACTTTGAAAAAGCTTGTAGTCTTCGCATACTTACAAACGGCGGGCCGTAAGCTCAGCTCCTTTCTGATGCATCCACTTGCAGACAAATAGATTCAATTGTCTTTGTTTTCCTCGTCTGAGCTGGCATCTGGATCAAAACTGTATGGCTGAACAGCTCCAATATTGCTCGCAATTTTTGTTGCACCGCTAATGTTAGATTGGTTGTGTGAGGGGCTGTAAAGCTAGCAGGAGAGCATGTAAACAAGGGGATGATGGGAAATGAGCAGAGACTTACTCTGCACCAACAGTCCCGCCCACAACACAGAGGTGAATTTCTAATGAACTTCTGCAAATCTGCAGAAACGCCATCATCCTAATTAAAAGACTACAAATAGATGCCGGTATGATTGAACTGGAATATTTAATTAAAACTAAACTTTGAAATAAACTGTCCTCTTCAATTTTAACAGAAAAGATTCAAAAGTTTCAGCCTCAGCCAATAACTTCTGTGTTCTTAAATAATTTAATTATATCAACATTTATACATTTATATGTACATTCTAATTTACAAAACAAGACATGATCAACACCTTTATTACTGCTTGGTGAATGAATTTGAGCAGACTGGTAATGTATGCATAGTGGGTTGATGGGAAGGGGGTCCTTTGGGAGCTATAGCTCTGTGTCCCCCTCCAGCCCCCGCCTTGAACCCCTCATTTCTATCTTTTCTCCCTAATTAACACGTCTATGGGCATATCTGCAGAACGGAAACAGAAAAAGCTTTACATCTATGTTCCTAAAATCTAAATCTATACCAACCTTTTCATCCGATTATCACTAAATGTTGACAGAATAGTTGATCCCAAGCTCCTTTGTGGACACGCACCTGAGTGTTGGGTAAATGGCCCTTCCTTTCATGATGAATGTGACTGATCGTGCCCCAGTGGCTGCTGGGAACGCCAAACCAGCTGTTGGATTATTCATCACAGAAAGCAACAACTGTCCTTTAAGGACCCTAAATGCCACAGACCCGAGCGCCGCTCGACACACAACCTTTGTTGTGATGGATGCGCCTTGATCCACAGGTATGGGCCTTGCTGCAGGCTGAGCAACAGGAACCTAGCTTTGAATAAATGTGGATAACCGCTGTAGAATAGTGTATGTAATTAATTACAAATTTTTTGATTGAATAATTAATTCCATATAAATTACAATTATTTTCAAGATTTTACTAAATAAATATTTTTTTCATATTTTTCATTCATTTTTGATTAAAAGGTTATGTAGAAAAATCTAATTAAAAATGTTTCTTTTATCGCTTCAAACTTATGGCAAAAATTATTCATCAATTTAATTCAACAGATAGCTGAATTGAGGTAAATACTTAATTTGTCATTGTCACATGTACAATGACATGTAACAGAGCTCTTTTATAGGCTAACCATTCATTAAAAAGAACGAAAAAACGAAAAGTAAAAACTTAACAACTAATAAATTGAAACTGCATAATTTGGTCATGTATTTACAGTTGATAAATAAAAAGTGTTTCATGTAGTTGTTTAAAAAATAACTAAAAGGTGCATCAGTTATTAAAATCAAGAAGTTACAATGAGAAATCAAGCATAATAAATATAATGCAGGGAGTTTTTAAAACATCCGATTTTCCAAAGTTTGAGGAGCAAAAAGTTGAATTTTAACGCTTTTTTGTATAATTAAAAATATGTACATAATGTAGTACATAAAAAGTTTAATTCCATGGCTAACATGGGGGTCCGTTTGCTTTCAGCAGCTCATCTTTGTTTGCAATAATGAAACTTTTTTCTCATTTCTAAACAAGTCTGCTCTGTGTTTGAGCCTGCAGCTCTGCTATTGAACAGAAATGCTCCAAAGCCATATTTAAGGAGAAAATCTCACATGTAAAAAATATACTGCACAGGGAAGAAGAGCAAAAACTCACACATGTACCATAATTACTCTGTAAAACACAGTCTGCTGCATTGGTATTGCCAGAGAGCCGTCTTCGCCTCTGTTTCGCTTCAGGCAAGAAAGACTTCAGGCAAAAAGTGTTTGTAACTTAATCTAAGAGTGGTCTGACGTATGTCCTCGTAGAGATTTCCTACATAACCCTCAGAGCTGCATGTTCGCCTGCACGAGCTGCTTTCGTTGCATTAGGAGTGTCGGTGCAAAGGTCCTCTGTGAGCTGGCCGGTTAAAGAGGAGTGACTGCAGCCGAGGGGACTTTGGCCCCTGAGCCGGCACCAGATGGATAAAGGCCAGAAAACAGAGCAAGTGACTAACAAAGCATTTCCGGGGAGATGGACAATAAAACCAATAGGATTCTGGGAAATTTATCAGTAAAAAAATGATAAAAATTAGCAAATCAAATAAACTTTGATATCTCTTTAAATTTAAGAATAAATCATTAGTAATTAAATATATTTGCATAGATTCAATTACAGAAAATGAGTGTTGTGTGTTGTTTTAGGAGAAAATCACACTGCTTTTGACTTCTTTCAGATTCTGCATTTGCACAATATGTGTGCTGCATTGATGTTTTGAGAGCGGCACGTTTGCATCATACATCACTGGATTCACTGGATCTGTAGGGGATGGCTCATTGGATTACCATAGATGCAGCCCCACGTCAGTCTTAGAAAACCTTCTCGGTCCAATTTATCCTCTCAGAGAGTCAATAGCAAGAAAATCCTTCATGTTTAAAGCCCTCATAACCATAAAATGGAAACAAGCTGTTATCTCTGGGCTAATTTGGAGTCTGGCTTCGACCAAAACGTCTCATCACGTATTCTGCAGTGTTCCAGTTTGCTCAGTTTCAGCTGGAGATCGACTTGTTGTGTGTGAGCCACATCTGCAGCTCCTGCAATGACCTTTAAGAGCTGAAACATCTGGGAATTAAACTCATTTGATTAGCATTCTAATGTCACTCTCAAAATATCTAAATGGACAGAAGGGGCAGCAAAATTGATCTCACCCTTCTGCTGACACAACACGCGCTGTATGAGCGCTTATACGTGTGCATCTGCGACTTGTAATCAGTTTTATTACTGCTGTAGTGCTCATGTTTAACCAGCCAAGTGGTGAATGATGGCGATACCCATTTTTTTATGCTGAGACCATGAAGGCCAGCACGCATTTCATTCAATGGAGTCTGAGGCTGAGGTGGAGGAAGGGAGCTGTGGAGAGATGGGGGGGGGGGGGGACGACAACAAAAGAGCAACACTGCTCCAAAGTTCAAATAGGGCACCTTCAAAGACAGCATCAACCAGTGCAGAAACACACCTGTAAGCTTCAGAAACAAATAGGGTCCGACACTGTCTGCAACCCACACTGTTCACGAGCATCAACAGACGTCTGTGAAAACACCAAGCTTCATTCTTGTGCATTTTATGAGCAGCAAGAAAAATTGTAGTTTTGCTAGCGTATCAGCTTACAATCATCATCTGCTTGACTACATTTATGGGGTTTTTAGCACAATTTTTCTTAAAAAACAATATATATTTTTAATATACTATACCTCATTTATTTGTTGAAAGTAATCTAGCCTTTGTCCCACAAGTTCTAAGACAGACGTTTTTAAATTTAAATCAGAATTTATAGTGGTTTTAGCTGCGGCAAAGTGCCTTCCCTTGATCTCTGCATTTTACAATATTGGCATATAAGTCAATACTGTTCTTGCATTGTTTCAACACTGACATAAATCCCAGTAAACCCTGCAAATTTTTTTAATCACAGTTTATTTAAAAAGAAGGTATTGAAAAAATAAAAACTTTTTTTTTTTTTTTGCAATTCTAAACCTCAAAAATTTCTAAATTTTATATTTGTTCATGAATATTTTAAGGAGAAAATTAACATTTTAAAATCTGTCATAATAAAAAAACTATTTTTTATGGATCAGATGTAGTTTGATTCTTGATTTCACCAAACATTTTATTTGATTATTTTCTCATACACACACACACACACACACACATACACACACACACACACACACACACACACACACACACACATATATATATATATATATTTGCTATAATTTGCATACTTTGACAGTACCCTGGAGTTGTTGAGCTCCTAAAATAACCTAAAAACTAAAGACATAAAGTATTTTTATAGAAATATTACACCAATGATTATATTTATATCTCTAAATACATTTCTAAATAAGCAATAATTGCAAAAGACTTTACGACCCATTTTATAAACTGCCGTTCATTGGTTATAAAGAAACTGTGGCGTTTCTTGGTTTTTGGGATGGCTACTTAATTTATTTTTTAAATTATAACTTTATATGCTTTGCTATATGCTGACTGTTCTAGCATGACGTATCTCAAACATTTTTGTAAAAAAATAGGGAACAGAGGTATCTAGAAGTGCAAATTCTCAGAAGAGATCATCATCTATAAACTGTAGCGGCTGAAAAGCTTTTCAGCTCGCAGTGATTGATCTAAAAAACACTTTGCTTGTATAAAATTAACATAATTACAGTACTCACTACACCATCACTGAGAAAGCAATCAGTCTTTTGCGCTGTGAACAAACAGTTTTCAAGGCAACAGAGGCGAGGGGAGCGTGCCACCGGCCTTGAGGGACAATCATGAGGGTGTGGTCCAAGGTGGCTGAGGCAGCAGAAGTGATACGGATGCAGAGGAAAGTCAAAGTTAGAGAGGCTTTTTTCCTGCTACAGTGCTGAAAAGTTATTTGTAAAATTATTGCAGAAAAAAATATCAGAGATTACTTCCACTCATGGATTTAAATTCTTTTACAAACTTTGAAGTAAATTAGTCCTAATCACAGCTCAAAAGACAGCGTAAAGAGGCCATTTAACTACAGCTCACTTAAAGGAGAATGCTGTTTTATGCTCTGCTGACCACTCAATTCACCACAAAACACATTAGGTTTAATGAGGGAACTTACTTTCTGTGCTTACAAAACAATGACGACCAATTTCTAGCATTTATCTCTGTTTTTTAAATGTCTTTATCCTCATGTCTCTTTTTGCTGACTCAGAAGTATGATATAAATGTGAATGCACGTGACCATTATGGTGCATCACATTTGGAAGTCGTTTTCAGGGTAGCATCCATGACCAAACTCCCAGAGGGATGAAAGCTATAGCCACCACAGATCAGCCTTCGGC
Source organism: Adrianichthys oophorus (assembly GCA_036245035.1). Taxonomy (NCBI): domain Eukaryota; kingdom Metazoa; phylum Chordata; class Actinopteri; order Beloniformes; family Adrianichthyidae; genus Adrianichthys; species Adrianichthys oophorus. The sequence goes on from BSAI01000138.1 coordinate 19,863,901, forward strand.
GCCACAAGTTCACACGGACCACAGAGGGGTCACACAAACATGTACACATAAAAAACTGCAAGCGTCCAAGAGAACGCTCAATCATAAGTTTTCAACTTGACCACCGAGAGGAAAAAAGTTAGCAGCTCAGACGCTGGATTGCAGCCACAGACTCCAGCACTGAGGAGGAAGTGGAGCAGCAAATGCTCTGTCTGACCACAGCAGTGTGCCGAGCTTCCAGTATTTGCTCTTTTTCAGTCAATCAATGTGGACAAGTACCACCAGTTTATTTTTTCATTAGAAATCTGCTGTCCCTCATTGTTGATTTATCTGAAATATAGGGCTGAAGCACATTTAAAGTGACAGTTTTTTGTCCAATAATAATCAAATGAAAGAAGGGGTTCAGTTTCACAACTACGATATAATATATTTGATTTTTTTTAAATGATGTGTTCTTATTGCATTTTTCCGACTGGAAAAACCAGGAAATAACTATACACAGTTACATGGTAAATGATACAGATCTGCTTTGCACACACAAAGAAATCTTAAGCCAAAGCAACAGATTGACACATTCTTCTGCAGAGCATTTATGCTGTCTGTCATTTTGCCAAGGCCACTAACACAGAGACGGATGGCTGTTTCCAGGCAACTGGGCAGCCAGCATCTAACCACCGTCATCCAATCACTTTTGCCAATTCCCCCTTCAGCCAATCATGACTGAAGTCAAGCAGAGGCAGTTTAACGGGGCAGCAGCCAACGAAAACATTAGCACCTGACCTTTCAGGTACTATCTGATCTAAGCTATCACAACTCTGGATCCAAGTATTTCACCTTCAAACAATTTATTTATCTCATCTACATGTCAGGAATGTCTTAAGTGTAGTTCTTGTTTTTTTTGTTTTTTTTTTGCTGTTTTTCATTTTATTTTCAGTTCAAAATAATTTTCTCAGTGTAGTTCAATCTACATGCTTTTATACATTTTCCTTCTATGCCTTTTAAAAGACTAAAGACCCACTCTGAAGAAAACAGTGTTTTTGGAATATTTAACATGTTTTTGTGGGGTATTTTCCTGATGATGGAGGACATATGTAAAGAAAATTAAGCTCAAAATTATATTTCTGAGAAGTGATCCCTCGCGATGTGGCGAGGGGCACTGTTTTTGCATCCTGATTGGCTGTTGACCTTGTCAATCACTCTCCTCCCTACTACATAAATCTTTGATCACGAGGAGATCTTTGTTCAAATCACTGTGAATCTAGAGCAGACAAGAAAATGCCATTGAAAAAGAGCTTATTTGTTACGTAGAAAATACGCGGGACGAACCACAAGCTCCCTGCTTCACAATGTTTCAAAACGGGGAGGGGAAAGGGGGCGGTGTTGCTCTACAGCAACAGTCCTGCCTGAGATGAATTTCTAATGTACTACTGCCGCTCAGCAGAAACTATGTCCTAGAAAACAACAAGTTTTTTTGGATTTTGTCAAAAAACGGCATAACCATAATTAAAAGACCACTGGGAACAATTTTAGAATAGATCAAAATTTGAGTGGAGTGGGATAAATGCCATCAATATAAATGTGTTCACCTAGAAAAAAAGCAAATGAAAGACTGAATTTTTAAGCATAATAATCTCCACTGAGTTGGGATTGCATTGATGCCTCACACACAAACAACAGGTTGTGTTGCTCCAGTTCCCTTCTTCACTGCCTCTCTCAAGCATCTACTGTACCCACACCGCACACTTATGCTGACACACATGCGTATAGGCATGGAAATCTGTTATCCTTACTGCACCTGACAGTTCTCGTGATCCTCTGTTCACTCTTTGTGTTTGATCCTACAGGTACAGAGGAAGTCGAGCCCACGGGGAAGCCTTTATCCGCTCGTTATGTTGGTTTATTTCTCTGATCTGCTGCAACAACTCAAACCTGATCATTTCCCAGCCTTGTGAACATTCTACCCTATTGCTCATCTGTTGTCTTTCAAGTTTACTCTAAGCAGAAGAGACAGCTTTGCAGGGGCCCGTGAAAGTCTCAACATGCCACTGACTCTCAGCACTGACCAACCTGTTATAAAAGGTCCCGGTTTGATGTTTTATTGCCATTTTTTTTGTTTTAGTTTCAGTTCCTGTGTACTTTTTTTGCTGTTGAATTTGTTTTCAAGGTACTGGGATTTTCTACATTTTGTAAATTCGGTTTTTATTTTTAATTTGCAAACTGACGTTCCGTTACTGACAGTCATACTGACTGACTGGTTTTAACCAGTGTATGCTCTTACTGGTCTTTCCATTTTCTCTTCTCGTTATTCTTTACATCTTTTGAACATTGGCGTTCCGTGAGTTTTCTATCGGGCCTTCAGTCACGTCATTCTTCATTTATATCTGGGAAACAGAAACTGAGACCCTCTTGTGCATGCAGACCCAAACACATAAACACACTCACACGTATGTTGGTGTAAGGGTATACAGTCACCTATGCTTAAGTGAGTGTGTGTTTTCTAAAATTACAATGATGGATTTGGACATGTGGAAAGGGGGACCCCCTCAGATCTCTTCTGTAGAGTGAGGTAGATGGAGGGGCGTCCCCTTCCAAACAACCTGACACCAACCACCCATAAACGGGACCGGAGGATCCCTTACAGGGGAGCAGGGGGACCCAGGAGCAAGAAAAAAAGCCTGAATGACAGGCCACAATGCATCTTATTCTGACTTCAGTTCCTACAGAAGACCTTTATTTTAAATTATTTAAATATATACAAATGTGAATTAAATAAAGGAGTTCAGGAGATTTACAAAACTTTATAGCCGATGTGCAAGGCTTTCTTTCTTAAAGTCCCACTCTGATCATCTTTTCTTAATGGCCTTTTAATTATGACAAAATAAAAAAAGAGTTTCTGCAGAGCGGCAGGAGTTCATAGTGCTGTCATGTGATGAATTTTTTGTATGTGCAATTAATTAATCGTGGCCTGTAATTAATTAAGTTAAATAATCTATTTTAATTGGCAATATTTTTAACCTCATAATTGATGTGAAAAGTCTCATTTTGAGGTATTTTTGTTTAAATTTGTGAGATTGTAGCACACTAAAAGATAAAAAAAAAGTTTTTACTATAACAAACTGCCAACTTTACTTTTACACCACAAAGGGGGATTTTTTTCAATCTCGAACAACAACAAAAATATATAAATCAGGTCCAGAGTGCTCTAATGAGAAACATTATAAAAAAAACAATAGGAACACTTGTGAGCAATCCCAAAAATATTGACCACGACATTTTTAATAATATCATAATTCATTTGCAATTTAAAAAATGCTTTAAAATATCTGTAATTTATTAATCGCGATTAACGGTTTGATTTGATAGCTCTAGGAGTTCATTACCTCTGAGTTGTAGACAAAACTGTTGACATGCGGAGTAAGCCTGCCCTCATTTCCCATCACACCACCAACCAAACATAACTGCTGCAAAATGCTAAACTGTAATACCGGTAATAGTCTTAATATTCACTGTAAAGAAAAATCAAAGTTTCTTAATGTTTTTTTGTGAACAGTATCAAGTTTTTTTGTGTTGTGCTTGCTGTGTGTTTGTTAGTTTTGATGACAGAATCTTCATTGTGGCCTTGAAGGGAACAAATATTTTGTATGTTTAGCCTGTATTTTGAAAGCGATGTTTGGTGAAATTGGTCTAATGTTTCAGAAAATGTGTTTTAGCATTTGGTAAGGACTGGTATCATACAGGTTTGACAATATCTGACTGATACCTGGGGTTTGACTTGCTTGAAACTGCTCTGAAACCGGAGAGAAGCCTCAAACTATAACTGAACATGCAAATCAGGAAAACTGAGGACGGTGTGTTCCTGTCGCTTCAAACCCTCAAAACAATAATGTAGTGACACTCCGTTACTATGTTCTTCAGGCAGTAATAAAATATGACCTGGAGTTTTGGTCCTTAGCCCCACCCACCTTAAACTAAGCCTCGCTACCAATATTTCAGTCAGAGCAGTAAATCAGTCTCTGCTTAAAAAGATCAAGAGCTGAAGGCTGTGAAGCAACAGAATGAGGAAGATGAAACAGGGAACACGCTGAAGATGAGCAGGTCTCGTAATATCACAGGAATGTGCATCCTCTTTCTGGGATTTAACGGGATATCCTAATGCATAAAAAGACTAGGTTGGACACTTAAGATGTAAGAAGCAAAATGCAGAACTTGAACCAACTGCACAGATCTTTAAAAAAAACAGTTCTGCAAGGACAAAGGGATTTGCTGCTGCTAAAAAATGAATGATTCTTTTAAATAAAAAATAATGGTTAAAAATAACAAAAACAATTATGATATGGTTTTATTTTAGCATCTGTGTCTTTAGTCAGTGTCTGTGACTCAGACCTATAAAGACTAAAGGTAAAAATGGAGGTTCACCCAGTAAAAATCCTGCATGACTGTGTGAATTTCATTCCCAATATGTGCCTTTGTGAACTCTTCTTTGGCTGTGCTTGAGGCTGCACCCGCTTGTGCCTCCAGGGTTCATAAATAAAAGCAGCAGGACTCATAAAAACGAGATAAGTGATGTGTCAATAGTCCAAACTGAGGCCATTAATCTGAACCGAATAAGAACCCGGGTCTGACCACTGCAACTGCAGCAGATACCGGCAGGTCGGTGTGCAGCAGCAGATGAAATTTGATGTCCATTAACCTGCAGGGCGACCATGCAATTAACGGAGCAAGAAAAAGAGGTGACATTACCATCAGCATTGACTCCATGGTTGCTGCCATAGGTTGAAATTCACAATCACCTCAAAGACCTGAGAGTGTCTGCAGAAAATCTGCCATGTCATGAAAAAAAAATGTGGAGAATTAAGCCTCTGGAAATGAAATAACTGCAGGAATTCCTCCAAAATGTATAACAGAGATGAAGTATTTTAATTGTCAGCTCTTTCATTTGCACAAGTATGACTATATTTATGATTATTCTTATATATTGCAGCATATCAATACATCATTTTCACTACTAAAAGTAAAACAGTCAAAAGACATGATGAATAAATAAGAATTATAGTTATTTTCCCCTGTAGACCTGAAGTCTACAGAAGAAAATAACTTCAGGTAGACTTCCACCTGAAGTCTACAGGTCTATAAAACGCTTTTATATTAATTATAAATGTATATTTAGGCTTGTTAAGACAGTTCTATGTCAAGTGAGCCTGCTGTGAATAAATCAAGGTGGGTAAGTGAAGTGTAAAAATGTCCCTCCAGGCCACCATGGTTTCCACACAGCAGCTGCACTCTGCCGATAAGAGTGTCACTGAACAGCATTACTTTGAGGAAGACGGAATGAAAAAGAAATGAAAATAGAAAAAGCACACAAACACAATCCCATACACACAAACATTTTCTGTTTCAGCCATTTAGAGGATTATCCATCCACCCATATGCTTATCCCATTTCATTCTCTATGGGGTCAAGGGGCTGCCGGCCCGGAGCCTAACCTGAATACTGCTGGGCAAAGGCGGAATACACCCTGGACAGGTCACCAGGGCCACAATCACGCACACCTAGGGACAATTTAGAGACATTAATTCACCTATGATTTTGGAATGAATGAGGAAGCCGGAGTCCCTGGAGAAAACCCACGCATGCGCGAAGAGAACATGCAAACTCCATACAGAAAGGTCCCATCACAGGTCTGTAAGGCAAGGGCGCTAACCACTGCACCATGCTCATGGTTTAGTGCACGCAAAACAAGAACATTTTCTGTGAGACGAAGAAAACATTTAACACCATCTCTAGAAAGTCCTCAGTCAGGAAGAGTTTGGGTCATTCCTACTTTTCTTTGCCTTTTGGGTCCCCATAGCATAATAGTCCATATTTTATGTAAAAATTGGCAAATACTTCTTTTCAAAAACTTATAATACATGATTGATACCCCATTACCAGAGGAAACAGGGTTAATTGATGCATACAGAGGCAAATTTCTAGTGAGCTCCTAATGCACTCCAGTAAATATGTCTTAAAAACAACACACGCTGTCTGATTTTTGCTAAAAATGGCAAAATCATAATCAAAAGACCACTGGGAACAATTTTACAATAGAAACAAATATAGTTGGAGTGGAGTTTTCAGACAAATAAAAATACTACAAATTTGCAAAAATCCAGATTTTTCAACGTCGCTTTGTGGTCTATCATCAAATTCTTTTTTTTTTTTTGTTATTATATTATTTTTAATGCTTAACTAGTGCAGGTGTCTGAGGTTTTATAAAGGGTTAGTGTGAAAGACATTGTCTTTATTTTTACCCTTTTTTAAATGTGTTTTTAAATGTTAACTCAAGCTGTGGTTTATAGATAACCTTTTTACCTTTTCAGCCACAGTTGACAGCGAAATTAAAGTTGTGCCCAAATTCCATTACGTTCCTTTACCAATTAAAAGTAAAGTTTTGAAGTTATATTTACCTGAAATGAGCCCAGATCTTCTGCCAATATAATATATTTATTTTATAAATATGTTTTATAAAAATGTTTTGCCACGTCTTGCGCCAATAATAAGATCAAAGTTATAACATTTAGAGCTCAACCAATTAATTTTTTTATACTTTAAAAGTCCTTTTTACTGATAAAAACATGTAAATTTTATATAATTTTTTAAGTTATAATTCTGAAATGGTGCATAATTCTAGGAATGACCCGCTTACATTCAGAAAAACCCTGCAAATCTGTACCAGGAAACAGAAAACAACCAGTTTCTTAGCTGTACTGTTTTTTTTACATAGCAAAAGAGCAAGAAAAGCTAACAAGCTAAAAGCGGTGCAAATTCACTTCTTAAGCTGCGTTCACACCGAATGCGATTCGTGTGGCGGAGGCGGACAGTTTCGATGTTAAGTCAATGGTACAGACGTGATCTGACCTCTTGTGCCGTGATTTGAGTGACAGGTGTGTCGCGAAGGTCTGGCAGGAGCGTGATTTGAGCAATTTTGGCTACATCAATCGGGGAATTAACTTTGGGCACGTGACGTTTCAATGACAGCAAGTAGAAAGCACGTTCAGTACAGTGGATCGATCCAATAGTTCTCCTGAACTTTCATTCATTTTCTTAATCCCTTACACTTTACTAATCCCTTAATCCCTAACCCTATTGGAGGTTTCCAGAGCCCATCCTGGCTACTGTTGGGCGAAAGCGAGACTCTGGGAACGTTCATGACCTTTTTAACCTGTATTTGTTTCTTTCATTTTTATAGGGTGGTTTAAGGGAGTGAGTTGCACTTGAATTAAATGTGAAAGTAAATGTAAGATGAAATGTATAGCTAAAAAAAAGTATTTTTAAAAAAGATGTTCAATGAGTACTGTAAATAATCAAGTGGGAGTGGCTAGAAGAGGTATAAAAGGAGATACATCACTCTTATTAGAGCTGAAGCACAAAAGAGGTGAATCAATCTGCTTTCTGAACAATATTTAAATCATTCAAATGACTTGATATTTTTTGTGTGTCATTCTGCACTCATAAATGCTTTATTTTTGTAAGTTTCAAAGACTTTTTTCAAAGAAAAAGAAAAAAAACTTAAGCAATCTCTCCTGACTTGCTTTAATTTTTTTAATTAAACCTGCTTTATCTTAAACTGAATTGAATTGATTGACAGCCTGCTTAAAGCTGAAACTTAAACATATATTTATTTATTATTTAAATTACTTCATGTATTCATGATATTTTCATGTTTTATTCATGATAATAGTGAGAGTGATTACACATTAAAGTTATTTATTTAGTATTTGTTTTTACGTGTATGTAGCTTATTGACTACTTTATTGATTACTTTAGACAGAAGATACAAGTTTTCACGATTTTATTGTGCACTTTTGTGACAAAACTATAACACAAACTTTTGCTATTCTTTCAAAGTAACTTCTCTATTATCAATGGAAGATGAAGCTGAAGCGTACATTGTGAAAAGTCGTCCGGAGATGGACTTTTGCACTGCATCCTTCCCTTTGGGACTCTGTTTCCATTTTAACCTGGTAATACTATAACTCCAGCTCATGAACGAGCCATCCTACTGCTCATTCTACCTTTAACATCCTGGATGGCAGGAAGGAATCCAATACCTAATTTTATTAGATTATAAGCAATTTCCTGAGTTTATCCACTTAGGGACACACTGACCTTGAGGTGCTTGAGTCATTATCCTCATTTACATGAGAAGGAAGTGTTCTTTGTTGTTATTGTTTTTTTATTTCTGTTGTTTTCAGCATTGCAATAAAATGTAAATCAATGGTGGAAACTAACATCTGAGTGGACCTGCAATGGACATGAGGAGCAATGGTGTGTGGTGCACTGATTTCTCATAAAAGGGTGGCTTTGAGACGTAGGGCTTGCCTCTTTGCCTGCTGTGTAGAATATGTATCGCAGTGGCATTTGTGTGCAGTATGTGGGAGGATGTGTAAGTTTGTTTGTGTCACTGAGCAGCATGTGGTGGCTACACAACGAGTTTAAAGAGCAGCATGAAGAGAGGCAGACTTTGAGGACCATCGCTGAACATTTGGACACAGAATTCCCTCCCAGCCTGTTCAACAGCCTCAGACCACCAGCAGACCACAGCCAAACACTTCTATCACCAGACTCCACTTTAACTGAAAAGGAGCCCTAAAATTACTGCTGTTAATGTCTGGTATTTTCCTTTTTTCTTAGGTGTAGACAATAAAACTCCTTTAACTTTGAGGTGACATTTTGTACCTTAAGATAAACACAGTAACAAATGTGAAGTCAGTAGTTTTACACAAAATGTTCACTCTTTTATGCAGTTAATGACTAAGTTTCATTAAAATTGCATTCAAAGAAATCCACATTTACTAAAGTTACTTTTCATCCTTAAATTCAAATTCAGCTTTATGTAATTATTACTTTTTTCTGCTACAAAACACACAAAGTGCTTTTCATAAAACCAAATATTATGAAAACTAGAAGTAAAAATATTAATAACAACATTAATATTGATCATTATATTTTTAATTAACATGAATAATATTATTATCAACAATAAGCCATTTTGAACAACAAAGTGGCTTATTGTTGATAATAATATTATTATTCATATTATATTAATGTTGTTATTAATATTCTTACCAATACCAATATTTTTTATCATTTTTAAATATTATACTGATCATAAATCTACAAACAAAATTTCTGGCGAAGTTTTATTATAACACTCTTACAGGGAAAACACAATTTTCCAAAGAAAAAACCTCCCAAAGTGTTTTCAAAGCAGGCTGATAATTTTCTGTATGTTATAACTAAACAAAGCCCTGTGCATGACCAGGATTAAGGAGACAAAATTAAATCACAGTAATTAAAGCATGTAAAAATTCAAAGTTGATAATATACCAACACAAATTCCCTAAATAGCTTCATTAACAAATGTCTTAATGCAATTAAAATTGTTGAGATGATTCCTTTTTAATCAAATGCCACTTCAGTTTGAGTGCTCCTAGAGCCCTCCAGTGCAGGAGGATCCACCTTCTATCAGATCTGATGTGATCTCAGGGTTAAGGTACTCACTCTTTCATCAGGAAATAACATTTAAATCAATTCATCATACGGGTTATATTTTGGGTTCTACTAGGTTTACATTCAGTTTTCATGAATTTCCATGTTCTCCTGAATTTAAATATTCCTGCACCCCTATCCATGATGGAAGGATTTAGAACCGACATATAAAAGCAGTAAAGTAAAGTCCTCTAATGACATTTTTGTTGATCCAGCAGGAAAGAATTTCTGTTAGATAAAAACCCTAAACGGAACAGGTTCCATTAAAAAAAGACCGTAATTTGATTAATCATTCAAAGGTAAGCCGCCCTGTTTGTGCGCCCATTGTATTTAACCCTGATATTGTGTACGGGTCAAAATTAACCTGTTTTCAAGTGTGAAAAAGGGTCAATTTTGACCCAAACACAATGTAAGGGTTAAGTCAGAAAAAAAAGTAAGGTAGTCATGCAAATTCAGTAGTATTTAAATCCTGTCCTCAAGCTTAGAGAATAAACATCTCAGGAAGAAAAAAGAGCTGAAGGGAATCCAGCCTTTTTTACGGTGCCATGGTAACTTAGGTATAAAAAGTTCAGTCTGAAAGGCATTAAGGCTGAAATCCTGCAGAGAAACTTCCAATTTCGGAGCCAATTCAACCACCAACTAGGGTGCCCTCACACTTTCAAGGATGCTTTAAAGTCCCACTCTGAAAATCTTCTGAACTATTCTAAAAGTGTTCCCAGTGGTCTTTTTTAATTAAGTTCATGCAGTTTTTAGCCAAAATCTAAAGTCCTTTGTTGTTTTCTAGGACATAGTTCCTGCAGGAGTTCATTAGAAATTCACCTTTGACTTGTGAGCAGTACTGTTGGCAAGGAGTTGGCCTGGCCTCATTTCCCATCATCCCTTTGTTTACACTCTCTCCTGCTACCTTATAGCCCCTCGCACCTTAAACCTATCAGTACCGGTGCAATAAAACGTCAAGCAATAATGGAGCTATCCAGCTGTACAGTTCTGAGCCAAATGCCAGCTCAGATTTAAATAAAGAAATACTCAGAAATACAATTTTGAGCTTAGCTTTCTTCATATATGTCTGCCATTATTTTAAAAATACTCCAAAAAAACACCAAAAAGCCAAATTTAATTGGCGCAGGTCTTTCAAGAAATAATTTTGAGTAAAAAAAATGCTTGGGGAAAAATATTCTCTTCCAGAAATAAAAATACAGCCATATGATTCTATGCACAAAGGGTTCATTACAATAAAAACCCTGGCAGGAATTCGACAACACTTTTACAAATGTCTGATGATTATGGCAGCAGAGCGAGAAGCTGCTCTCTGCTCAGTTGAGCTGAATATTAATAGGGCGATTAGAGCTAATTGTCAGAAGCCACTTATCAAGAAGAAGCATTTGCCAGTGGATGAATAGCAATAAAGATGTGAACTGTGGTCTCAAACCCACCTCTGTTTATAATGAAGCGGGTGGTCCAGCGGGAACGCCCCCTACCGGTCAGTTACCTTGACATCAAGCAAAAATGTAATAAAATAGCATGTTTGGTTAAGAAATATGGCACCAAAGTGACAGATTATTGGGAGCACATCACCTGTTCCGACAAGCAAACTGAATTTTTCTGTTTAGAATTGTGAAAGGTGTTGAAATTCCTAAAATCCAAAGTGGGCGTCGGTCAGGTTTAAAAGGATCCTTCCTGAATCTTTTCAACCTGACACTTTTTTTTAACTCATCTTAGCCTCCAGCTAAACCACTTATTTTATATTCTGGAGTTTGGAGGGCAGTTTCTTTTTTTATATTTTAGGAAGACCAATAAGGAAATCCTCCTTATTTCCAGAACATTTAATAATTTAGCATTTAATATAAAAACAGACAGGCTGTCTGGAGGCGGGGGATTGGACAATAGTTTTGAATTATTGATCTGTCTCTTTCTTTAGATCTCTAAAATATATGATGCTATTGGGAAAATAAAAAGATGAGATTTTCTAACTCCTCACCCTGAAAGGACAGTCCTCTGAACCTAGAAATATAAAACCTGAATCACTATTATATCTGTCAGCAGAGGAACACTGTTGTGCAGAAAATCTAAATGTATTGATAAAGCAAATGTAAAACCTTTCTACAGGCTCTGATATTTTCCCTCTTTTCACACCTCTTTTATGTCAGCAATTGTAACATTTGGGAATGGAGGCTCCCCAAGGCTTTGGCTTCCTTTCCTCCAATTACCACCAATGTCACCTCTCCTTTTTTTTTTACTTTCATGCTTCCTCTTTTATTATATCTGCCAGTTTCAGCCCTCACTCAGTCTCAGTGGCCTTTCTGTCTCTCAGCGTGTTTCTCTATCCTGCCCACAGGCTGGGCTTGAATAAAACATTCCAGAATTAGACCACACGAAAAGCAAATAAATGCCAACTTTATGACTGACTATTCAAACAGGAACTCTGTCCACAGCAGCATTATAGTTCATGTGGTTTCCTCAGATTCAATTTAAAAATAGAGCACAAATGTATTGAAAAAATAGGAATATTTTAATTCTTAAAATGAGTCAAAACAGCGAAGCAGAGAAGAAAATGGAGAATCATGTGATCCTTTTGGGATAACTAATTGTAATATGCTCTTGCCTTTAAGTCAGTGTGAACTAGGAATGCCACAGTTCTCGGTTTAAAAGAGAACGGTATGTTACACTAGCGGTTTAGAGATTAATCAATTTAATTCCAGTCCAATGTGTGGAAACACTTTGAATTTAGCAAAGACGTGTGACCATACAGTGCGGTAGAATGTTCTAATAATGTTCTGTTTGCATTATTTATTGTGGAAAAACAACAGTGGGCTGAACTTTATCAAACTAAAATGTGAATGGATTTGACATTCATTGTTGGTTACTTGTTTGTTTGTACATATATTTAATTTACAATTGATTATCTTAAAGAAATACAAGGACTCTGGAGAACTTCACCCGCACTGTTCAGTGCCAGGTATTTATCTCTGAGTCACACTGGTTGAAGTTTTGGCTAAAAGATGTCCTGGATCCATGTTAGGTCAACGAATCGGATCGTTCAAAATGAACTAAGTACGAGTACGAGCAAACTGAAAGGTTTTTGCTTAGTGTCATTTGCACAATAGCAAATCATTTTGTTGCTTTGTAATACAGAAATTTAAAATTGAACTGAAACAAAACCATGACCCAAAAACTGAGGTTTGAAACGAATGGTGAAGAAAGTGTATTGTTGTGGTGTGCTGGTGTAAACCTGGTTCTGTCTTCAGATGCACCACGGTAATCAGAGAAGGACAGCATCTTTCCTGCTGTGCGCCACAATTATCACTTATCAGGAAAAGCTTTTACTGTTAATTTATTGTATTTATTCATCTCTTTGATTTGGAAAAGCACTTTGGGAATATCTTTAAAATGTTAAGAGCAGGACAAATAAAAGCTTTTACTATTGGTATTATCATTCGAAGTAGAAGTAGTAGTATTACCTACCACAGAAAGGCAGTAAAACCTCACAAACAAAACCCCTAAAACTACCCAGATCAACAAACTAATTATCTTAAGTGCATTAACAAAAAATAGAAATGCTCAAAGTGTGTATTTATGATTTTTAGCAATAATTAGTACACAAAGCAGGTTTTAGTGGGTGATATGTGACAATTTCATTGCTCCTACTCTGACTGGATCACCACATAAAACAGAAAAACTGAAACCGTCAGCATTTGTCTGTGGTGTCATCACCTACAGTTCACAACCACACCCGTGGACTTGTGCATGCAGCTCCTTCTGTGCATGAATGTATCTGCGTGCATGCGTGCATGCGTGCATGCGAAGCCCCCAGCAGTCGGTTTGTGTGAGCGCCGACTGAGCAAATGAAAACATCAACACAAGGTCACAGGTCTTCATTCGCATTGCTGTCCACAAACAGCTGAATGCTTTTTACCGTTATTTTCTGAGACTCGATCTCTGACAGCAAAACACATTCGTGTGTGAATTACATTCAAATCTGTCTTCACCAGTTCACTCCATATTTTTTCCCTTTCTGTCAAACAGTATAGAAAATAAAAGATGGACTTTAATCCATCCTGCCGAGGATGTCTGACCTGTTGGCTGTCAGCCAAAGCTGTTGATTGGGCTTTCCATCTACGCTTAATGAAACAAGTAATCCCATAACAGAGGTTAAAATAGGATTCAAAGACTGACTAGTGTTATAAAAATATGATGAAACCACAGATGGCTGATTTCTAATCAACAGGGACTGATCTCATTATGTTGTCAACATGCATGAGACTGCTGAGATTTAAAGACCCACTCCGATGGGTGTTATGGTGTTTTTAACATTTTCTTGTGGCATTTTTCTGATGATGGAGGACAAAAATCAAGAAAATTAAGCTTAAAATTGCATTTCTTAGTATTTCTTCATTCAAATCAGTGTGAATCAGGAGCAGACGAAAAATTACTTTTAAAAAGATCATGTTTGTTACGTAGAAAATAAGCTGGACAAGATCCCTTCTGATCCATTCTGATACATCCACTTTGTAATCTGTTACTCCCAACACTGGCGGGAGAGAGTGTAAACACAGAGCTCTCAGAAACGGATTGGGGAAGGGGGAGGGGTCGCTCCATGGCAAAGGCCCCACCCACAACTCAGAAGTGAATTTCTGATGAGCTAAAGAGAAACTATGTCCTAGAATAGGACACACTTTTTAATCTTTTTTTTCAATTTTGGCTAAAAATGGCGTAATTTGATTGACGCTTTGAAAAAGATCAAAAGGTGATTGTTGGTCTTTTAGGGCATAGAAAACCAACTGATTTAAGCTTTCTCTTTAATTAACCTGTAATGAAATGTTTTGTTGTTGTAACTAATGTGTGGTCATTTAAGAAGATGCAGACATCAGGGTTTTTTGTCAGCCTCATCTTACTCATTCCCTAATGACTTCAATGAAATTGTAAAAGGTTTCAGCAATGACCCTGACTCCTGATCACCTTTTCCTCTCTGTCCTTGATGTGTCATTCACATCACCCCCTATCACTCTTGGGCAACTTATAACTAGAAAAATAACGCATTAAAGCGTTTCACATCCTTATTTGAACTCATTACGTTTTTGTAGTACTATGAGAACTATAAGGATTCCTCAATCCCTAAAACAAACCACTGCCCCACCCCCCTCTTTCCTCTCCAACTCCATTCATGCGGGCTCTAATTCATCGATGAATAATGGATGGACAGAAGAAGACTTTCATCTGCCAAGGTTCTTTTTCTCTCACCGTCTTCCTATTGCAGGATGGATGTAGTGCTAATGCAGGGCAACATGCATTGGAGATGAGCCCAGAGACTCCCACTCAGTCTGTTTGTCTGTCTGCTGCCTCGGGGTTCTCGCTCTCATCACAAACACTTTCCGTCGTTTCTTCTTCCCCACTGGTCATTGAGAGGCTGTATCCATTTCTTTTAGTGTAAAACAAATATTCATAATTACTATTTTTTAACTATAATTATCCTAGCAAACGTTTAAAAAGGTATGTTGGTATTCTTTGTTTGTTGCCGTTTTTGCTGTTTGTTCCTTCGATCCAATAAGTCTCTGACCTTGGATTGGCAATTCTATACTTGTATTGACCCTGGCCTCGCTGCTTCCCTCCCCTGAAGTACCCTCTGAAGTCACTTCAAAAGCCTAATGTCTGAATTCTGCAGCAGACTTGCTTTACAAGGTTCATTCAACGAGCAAAACCTGCTGAACACAATAAAAAAAACAGATAAAAACATTAAAAAACAAGTCAGTGATAGGTTTAATCCCCAAAAAGTTCATTTTCTGGAGCTCTAAAAAAGTCTGCATTAATTGCTTATCTGTTGACGTATTAGCTCGGGTGCCACCTGCATTGAGGACCAAAAGGAAACCCCCCCCCCATAACACTGCAGAGATTAGTGCTTAGAAGTGAGCATGATCAGCAGCTTGTCAAAGTCCCCATCAATAATGCAGGCAGGTGGAAGCCCCCGGCTGCCATCTTGTCCTGATACACACCCTCTACCTGTCTGTCTAAATGTACATCCATCTGTCTCGCTTCCTTTCAATGCTTTTATCTCTCTGACTGTCTGACCTGCAGCTGTTCTGCCAGGATTTTGTCAACAAATTTGTGTTCCTGGGCTGTTGCTAATAAAAATACCTATTTGTATATGTTAATTCATTTGCTAACTTCAGAAATAAGCAAAACGCTAGGCCTGTCAACGTTAGCGCGTTAACGCACGTGATTAATCAAAATAAATACAAGCGTTAAAATGAATTACACTTCAGAAGCAACTGTCTTCCACTTTGTGTCGGACGGTTCAGGCTTACACGGCCTGGGTTAATTGCTGAAAATGCACACTACGTGTGGCATTATCTCGCTTACACCATAGTCACTTGTAAAAGAAATAAATATTCAATCACTTTTTAGCAATTTATTCTTGTTATTTTAACGGTTTAGATGGGTTTTTCACAAAAAGCGGACTATTCGATACGTAAAGCGGGCTGTTGTCACAGTAACATGAGAACGCGTCGCTAGGCGTTATTTATAGAATGTATATATTTAAAAAAATATATAAAGTTTAAGCATAATTTTTAAAAAAAGAAAAAAACATGAATTTAAACTAGATCTCTGCTGGAAAATCCCATTCACTTGGCAAGGGAAGAAAGAACCAGAGAGCTGTACAAAAGCTGTAATAACAGGTGCTGTTCAAACATATGTGCAGACAGAATAACAATCAGCTTCATATTACACAGCAGCAAGCAGACAAAATGTTGAACAAGTGAGCAACACGAACAACAGAAACCAGTGGAATCTGATGGGTCCTGCCTTAAAATGGTCTTTCATGTTTATAAAATTAAAAATAAAACCTTTTGTGTTGGTGGGGGATAATGTGCTGTAGGTTCTGGACCTGGATTCAAAAATCCCATCTGTTGCTACATGTTTTTTGTTTTTTTGTTCTGTTTTTCTCATCACAGTCAAGATTCTTTTCTGCTCACTTGTGTTTGTAAAGGGATAAACACGTGATGTGTCCGGTAACTTCTGCTCATTTCACCTGTTCTTCACTTTTGGTCAGCTTCATCCAAAACAAAGACATAAAGTTAAATGTCAGCATGAATAAAAAGGTGTCTGATGAATTCCTGCATGCCCGTTTATTGAGAACTACACACTGGAAAACACAATCAATAATTTAATACTTTAGAAATCAAAAAATTAATGAAAAACATAACATTTACATTAGTGAGTAATCTAATGAAGTGCACGATGGAGACTGAAATGTTTTTTCTATCACCATGCAGTCATTCAGTCAAGTTCTGGTCCTGACTTTGACTGGGTCAGAAGTGGCGTTGGGTTATAAATGACAACATTATCTTTTATGATCTATTCATCAAATTCTTAAATCAAAATGTCTTTAAAGTTGTTGTATTTATTTTTAGGCAAAGAGTTTTTGAAATAAGACTTCATACTTTTTTGTTAAAAGTTTGATTCTTTGTTCAGAACCAATTACTAGTTTTGTGAAAGCTAAACAAAAATCATTTGACTTTAGGTGTAAATTGGGGGGGAAAAAATCCATTTTTAATCTGTTTTTTGAGTGGTAATTCAGATTAAATAGCAAATTAGTGAATCAAAATTGAATGGATTGATGAAGGAAATTTAATTGCAGACTTAACGTATTTGCTTGACAGTCATAACGATCAATATGCTTTTATTGTTTTATTTATTTGATGCTATAAACCACAAAGGACTCCAGGGTCATAAGAACTACTGTGAGTCTTTGCACAGATTAAAAATCTAAAGTTATTAGAACTGAAAACTGCATAAATTCAATAAAAAATACTGTTACCATTTTTTTTTTTTATAGTAAGTTTCTCGCCTCAGATATGAAGAACTTTTCACCGGAAATCCTTTTCCCTTCCCCCTGAGCTGTAAGTCAATATTATGTCAACCAGCTCAGATCTGATTTCATGCTACAATATGAAGGCCTCAGCTTACTCTCATTTTGTATTTATCAATGCCATCTCCAACATTTACCCACAGCTGTCCCATGTGGACCGAAGAAGCGTGGCCACGCACAGATACCCGTAATCCATTCAACCAGTCATTACTGAGAACTGGAAGATATTGTGTAATATAAGAAGGAATTAAACTAAATTAATTATTTGCGAGATTATAAAAAAGCCTGTCGGAATGCATCTGAATTGATTTCTGTAAATACTGTAGCCAGACTCTGACAGGACACGGATTCCTGCTAAAGCTGTGAGTGTATCATTTAAGCTCACTGTTCATATGTGTGCATTCATCAACAGGGTGATTTAATTAGATTGTGCACAATCCATTATAATGGTTGGATTAAGGAAACCAGCTGTTCCATGTTGTTTTCCGTTGGATCTCCATCGCACAGGAACATGCCTGTTTTAATTGCAGTTATGCATGAATCCAAGAACAAAGGACGAGAGGTGAAGGGGTCATGTGCGCATAAATGTGCATGCGTGTTCCATAACTGTTTGAAAAAGAACTCTTTAATTACTGCAAGTTCATCTGGTTTAAGATGAAAGATTAAGTGAGATAAAAAGTGTATTTTATTTAGCAGAAAGGCTCTCTGCTGTACAAGCTCTGACTATTATCTGAATAAAACAAAAAACAAGCAAGAACATATAAAACAGACACAAACATGCATTACTCAAAATATCAAACTATAGATGTGTATTTTCTGTTGCCATATTTAGATTTGATTTTACAATTTTATCAGAGCTCTTAGAAGCTTTGAAGTGCGCCCTGTTTGTTTTCTCACTCCACTTCTCTATCAGGTACAAGTGACCAGTGAGAGAACCGAGTATCTGGTTAGAATTCAGAAAACTGTCCCCTTCAGGCAAAGGAAACATCTTCTGAATACAAAATAGTCCTTTTTTTCCTAAAGACTTTAGCTGGAGCAAATAAATATAAAACCAGAGAAAGAGAGAAAAACACAGAACTTAATAGAAGAGCCCCATAATCACACTTTCTGATGTATTTCTTATAAGTGAAATCCATTTTATTCCTTAAATCATTCATTTTTTCCTGTCATCAGAATCTGACCAAACTTTGGTAATAGTACATAATTAAGTATTTTATTAATATAAGTTAATATAACATTACTACTGTTATTTCTTGCAGTGTTTTTGATTCCATTTGGTTAAAATACTGATTAACTGTTAAAGGTTGAAAAACTCAAACAAAATCCAGAAGATTAAAGGTTCAGATATCTACTTTTGCCACAAAATGCAAACAATTTAGAAAAAATGTTAATAAATAAGTTAGTAAGTAAATAAATATATGATTCTCTGTGTGGTGTCGTTTTGCTCTCGCTGCCATTTAAATCAGATTTGGGGGGAAAATGCTGGAAAAAGCCTGGATTTTATAATGCCTGCTAATCTTATTCCTCTCATGAGAAGTCAACCAATCCAGCAGCAAACCCACATAAAAAAAACCCATGTTTTCATATTTTCTTTTTCTATTTCCCATCTTTCATAGCAACACTAAATAAGTATGTTTGGTTTGAAAATAGATTTTTTTTCTTGCAACAACAGGGGGCGCGCGGGGGGGTTTAAACACCAGGGTTGCTGCTAAAATTGCTGCATAAAAGCAATATTTTGTTTAATTTCCTGTGACATCTGTATCTGTCAGTTTACCAGAAATGCGCATTAAATCTACAGTGGTAAATACGCTGGATTGTTAAAACAGCAGTCCTATATTAAATCCCCAACTGAAGACGTCCCTGACGACAGCGAATGCATTCAGTCAAACTTTACTTGTGCGGGAATTAATAAATTACAAATTAGTTCCATAAATCCATGAATATTATAATTTCAGTTCTTTATAAAACACCAGCTTAAAGCAAAAACAAAACATCAAATCAAGCTTTTAACTTATCATTAATGCACTTCTTCCATCACTCCCTGGTTAATTGAGCTTCAAAGATTAACATTTCAAAAGTTCTTCATGCTTCGTTTAATTATTTTTTTTTCAGATTCCTTTCATTTAAAATGATAAATTTTTACTGTTTTAGCTACATTTATTTGTCTGTTTTTTGCATTCATGATCATTTCATTTTAGTGGAATTTTTCTGTAGAGCATTTTGAAAAGATTCTGTGTAATTCGTTAAACCTGGTTCAGCTTGATCTTATGGAAGTGGTTTAGTTGTTTGGGTCAAACAAACAACATATAAAGGAAATGCAGGACAATTGTTGAAGCATTCTTTAATAAATGTGAGCAAACACACAGAAGAGGAGGATGCATGAAGTGTGTGAAGTCCAGAAGTCAAGAAACCACTTCATGGAGGATAGTTGGAGCACAAACAAGACAACCTTTGAATCAAACTTTCAGCAATTTTCTAATTTTCTTTCTAATGTTATAAATCTGTCAATAAGATTTTAGCAGCGACACTTCTTCGACCCACATTTTTGTGTAAACAAAGTCCATCTGATTAAGATGAACCACAGAAGCTGATTAATGATTGATGGAGCAGAACGTCAGTAATAAAAAGCAGCAAAAGTCCAGTTTTGAGTCATGTTTTTTCCACAGATTAAACAGGTAAAAATGAAGGATATGGTTTGAAATAGAACTTGCAGGAAAGCTCAGCGGGTGTGACCCAAACAGACACTAGAACCAATGCAAAACTATTACAATCATTCATGGACCAGACTGGCACTGATAAATATTTTTTTAACCTTTTTAATTTAAAAAAACACAAATTATGTCTCAGAATTTAATTAGAAACAATCATGACAGGACATAGGCATTTATATATACTTATGTATCTATTAAAAGACATTACACACTCCACTTTTAATATCAAATATATTTAAATTTATTCTAGAAAAATTATCTTGTGTTTTTGTAGAGGAGAATTGAAGCCGGCTGTTAAAGAAAAATATATAAATCACTTTTATTTTTAATTCTTTGTTTTTTGTCGATCATAAAAGATACTTTTTTGATATTTTTTTAGCTTGACTGCCTCCGCTGTGGAAAAATGCCCACTGACACCAAACTCCCAATGATTTTTATTTTCTTTTGATGGATTAATCCGGTTTTATAAGACATGGTCTCATATCTGGAAGCACAGTAAATGACATCTGTGACTGGAGAGGAAATATTGCTTCTGCAAACGCAAAACTTGCCCAACCTGCTCTGCACTATCTTATTGGGTAATAGTTAGGCAAGCATGTGTCTGAGCGTGCCCAGACCCAAACACATGACAAACAAATGAATAAAACTCATGGGTTAGCAAAAAAAAAAAAAACGGGGTAAATCTGACTGCAGTGCACAGGAATAGGAGGTGGTACACACGCACAGAAGCTGTTTTTCACAGAGGGTAGACATTTTTATTTAAAGTCCTTTTCACATGTGGCCTTCAGCATATCACCCAAGGAAAAGTCAAGGATTGAATTCTAAATGAAAGTGGACCGGCCCAGACAGTGTCTACATTTGCATGCTAAGAATATCCTTTGACACATACTGTGGTCAAATATCAAGTAAACAAATATATCAAACTGATTCCAGAGCTCAAAGCAGGTTCTCAGGCACACTAACAGACCCCACTGTTATCCACACATGGCCAGAAAGAGTGTGTTACATTTTTAACACTCATGGAGAGGGTCATATCACACTTCCATCCACATCCAGTCCACTCAACTAGAACTGAGCTCTGGAGGCTTTAAGGTTTGAGAAAAAAAGCTGCACAGCACAAAAAAATACTCCGGTAGACTTGTTTTTGTGCATAAACACAATTTCAGCTTTTTGGAGAAGCATACTCAGTCCCTTTGAACCTCAAACCTCCTGCTTTCTTCAACTAAATCAGGATGCACAGTGCTGGGTTTCCCATTTTTAAAACAACTAATTGTTTTATTCTTTGGGTTATAACTCAACACCTGAAGTACAATATCAGAAAATAAATTAAAAGCAGTGAAATTTCTGATTTCTGTTTCCAGCTGTATGTACCATTCATTCTGGGTAAACATTGTAGTACGCAAAAGTTTGAAAACAAACTATTTTGTCTGTTATGTGTTACACTTGAAAATTGAACAACTTCACGAAACAAGCAAACAAAATAAACAAATAAAGGTGAAAATGTTTTTATAGGTTCGAACTAAATCCGGATTACATTTTTAAAAACCTTTCCTGCTGTGAAACCCCCTGAGTGTTCACAGACATAAACTAGCAAAAAAAGTGTCACGGTATTGGCAGGTAAGCAGATTTTTTTATATTTTCTGCAGAAAATAATTGTTTTTAGTGTAATTTCCAAAAAGGGGCACTGGGCTCAGGAGATAACAAAACTTCTTTGCTTTGTCTCGGTGTCCCAACAGTTAACCTCCTTACCTTCTATTGATGGAGCTTGGTCCTGGGCGCCATACAGCATATCCTTGAACGCCTGGAAAGGAAAAAAAGAGTCAACATTATTGTTTAGAAATACTATCTTTAAAAAAATGGCCAAAAAGACACTTTTTTGAGTCATTTGTGAAGCTTTATTGATCAAAATTTGTCTAAAACAATAACTTTCTTTCACATTATATTCAAACATATTCAAAGTGGTAAACAGTGTCCATTAATGGAGCTCTTCGTGAGTCCAGGTGACCAATAAAAATGAATTAATAAGCTATTTTAGGCATTTACAATGTAATAATTTGTGTAGAAGTTAAAAGTAAATGTTGGTATGAACCATGCTGCAGTAATGAGAAAATGTCTCTGTTTTCAAAGTGTTTGCCAAATAGCTGTACCCACAAAAAAACAAATGTGTTAAACATTTTCTTTTTGGGGCTTCCTGCTTCCAGAACAGCTCAAATGCATGATTCAGATGTGCTACATTACAGCGTCTGACTTTTGAAACTTTGTTGAATTTTTCTGTAACTTTTCGACTCACTTTTCATTGACATCTGCCTGAGATTTTCCTAAAAATATGACGTTTTTAAAAAATGCTTTTTTTTTTTTTTTTTTTTCCTTTTCTGTGCTGTACAACCATGTTTGTTTAGCTTTGCACCTCTCAGTATCTTGTCCGTATGCCCATTCCAGTTAAGGGGTTGTCCATAGCGGACCTAGAATGTTTCCCACACACTGAAATGTTCTTACTCATATAAAGTAAAAGGTGCAGTTACAGTAATAAGAAGTTAAACTGGTGGACATGAGGTGAATATAAATAAAGTACTGATGAGAACATCCCTGAGCAATGACACAGATCTAGAGGAAAATGGAAACCAACAGGAAACTGGATGCTGGCTCATCTGAACGGTAAAAGAATTGACTCATAGTAAGGTCATGTGTTGGTTTTTATGATGCCCATTTCTGAGCTCCAAGTTTCTGAGTTATTGTAGGATAAGATCAACAAACTGAAAAATGTGCTGCACAGGAGCTGGAGAACTAAGGAGCCCTATTAAATTTAGAGACCCACTCTGAGGAGAAGGGTGTTTGTGGTGTTTTTAACATGTTTCTGTGCCATTTTTCTGATGATAGAGGACAAATGCAAAGAAAATGAAGCTCAAACGTGTGCTTCTTAGTATTTCTTTAACTAAATTGTGAATCAAGAGCAGACAAAAAAAAATATGTTTAAAGAAGATTGTACTTGTGTTGTAGAAAATACTCTGGGCGGGTCACAAGCTCCCTGCTACGCTCCATGCTGATGTATCCACTGGTAGATCCATAGATCCACTAGATCCATAACCATCTTGGTTTTCCTTGTCTGAACTGGAATCTGCCTTCAAAGCTGTACAGCTCGATAGCTAAAATATCGCTCGCTATTTTTGTTGCACCATTAATGTTAGGCTGGGGGTGTGAGGGGCTGTAAGCCAACTAGAGAGAATGTAAACAGATGGATGACGGGAGGTTAGGGCGGTCTTACTCCACACCAACAGTCCCGCCCACAACTCTGATGGGAATTTTTAATTCCCTGCTGCTTCTCTAAGCAATGTCCTAGAAAATAAAAGTTTTCTTTTTTTTATTTTGGCTAAAAATGATATAATTATCATTAAAAGAACACAAAGAAGACTTTGAACATAGATCAGATGACTGCAGTGGGACTTTAAGGACTGACCTGAAGATAGGATCTGTCACATCTCTTCAAACAAATTTACAAAACAAGAAGTTGAAATACATAAAATATCATTTAGACATTATAGAGAAAGATTTTTTGACTGTTTTTTGAAAACAAACTTTTGGATTTTTTAAAAACATTATTGAAAATGATTTTGTTATGTTTTTGGCAATGCCAAAAAAGACAAATTCGCAGACTAAATTCTTTCTCCAAAAAAATTACTTCTCTGTTTTTTCTCATAACTTATGTTTTCCTTTGTCTGCAGATAAAATATTCCATTATATTTTCTAAAAGGACGAACGTTGGTCTGTACAGATTCAGATACAGATACAGTACCTTTACGTAGGAGCTGAGTGGAATCTATGTGTGGGTGCAGACCACTCAGGAACGCAGAGCATTAGTGGCAGCTTGTTGATACTTGATACTAAGTTCCTCTGCAAATTACATGCACACGGAGGCTCCATCACTGAAGCATCCTCTCTAGGAGAACAACACTCTTCATGTGGCATTGTTTCTGTCTTTTTTCTGGTAGGAATCACAGGGGACCACAAGTGTTTGAGACATCTAATGACTGGGTAATAACTACCAGCCATGGCCCACTAATAGGTGGAAATAGGGTGTCTGATTTTAAAAAAAAGGAGGAGGGGCATCTCATCAGGATAGAGCCATTTCCATGGAGATGGCTTTGACAGGAGAGATGCTCTTCAGGGAATTCATTTCATTCAGGCTCCACAGTAATCATTTGTTAAACCTATAGAACTGAAAAAAAAAAATCTAACTAGTACTGAGCTGCTTAGTGTCTAATTGAATACATTTTATTTTCAGAACCTAATTTTTTGTAAATCCTCCAATCCAATAAGCAAAACCCGGCAAACATGTTCCAGTGCTTTTTTGTCAGATCAAATTTTGTTCAAGTGGACATGAAACACTCCCATTTTTTAAACAAGAAGCCAATATTTCACTTAATCTGCAGTTCAGAGTCCTTCTGGATCCCTATATGAAGGGGGGAGGAGAGAATGGGAGGATGGGTGCATGGGGCAGGTCTGGTAGGGGACCAGATGTCCTCCCAGTGGGGGAGGACAAGGAGGTGAGGATGAGAAGGGAGGGGGGAGGTATAGAAAGGAGGTTCTCAGCAGTCGCCATGCCCATGTATGCTTTACATCAAGCTCATCCTGCTGCCAATGCTGTACTTGTATGCATTTCAGTCAAATAATTATAGATAAGTCATTCATCCATTAGTAAATCAAAACATTTAAAACTGCATCAAACAGATTAGCGAGGAGACAGATGAGGCCCAATCCTGGGACAAAAAAACCCAGCAATCATGTCCAGTAAAATGATGCCTACGTTTCATACACTCAACGCGCAGTTTGAAGTGTAAATGTAGGTTTCTACAGGCGGGTTCCTCTTGTTCGTAAGTGCAGGTGAATGTATGGCCTTGTTCCATAACCCACACAGACACCGGAACCTCAACTCCAATCTTTATTCATTTCTAAAACATGCAACAGTAATAAAAACCACCTGAAAAACAGAAACGTTCCAATATTTATCAAACCAATATAGAATCCTAGAAATTAAAGGCTAAAACGCAGAATTAAAAACTGAAGGAACAGCCAGGTACTCCGCTGCTCATCAATGGTATTCAAACTGATCCAGATCAAGAAGACAAAAGTTTTATTTACTAAAAGAATGATATAAACTTCCTTTCTGTTTTTCCTTTTCAGGCAAAGAATTCAACTCAATTAGACAAACTTAATATTTCGTGGATTCAAAGTGGTGTGTACTGTATTTATAAGTGCGAATGTGTCTTTTTATAATTATATTGGCATAATTTACATGTGTATGTATAGATTTGGCGATATACACGTGCATGTATACACGTGTATACTTGTGTACGTGTGCATGTATATATATATATATATATATATATATATATGTGTGTATTTCTATATTTACTTTTCCTTTATTGTTTCCAATCAATACAAGTTATCCAAACTAAGTTTGATACATTCATGCGTAGATATATAGATATTTATTTATTTTGTTTGTCTTTAATATTTTTGTTTTGTTTTGTTTGCTTGAAATAAACGAATTTGACCTGTGACTGAGGCATTAACATGTGTAATGACAAACAGTTTGGAAAAAACTATAAAAAGCAGGCATTTCTTTTTATCGAAAAGGTTAACAGACCACTTTTGAACTGTTAATTCTTGACTCTGAATGATTATTAACAAAATGAATAAATCCAACAGAAGGGCCAACTTTCCCAGAATTAGACGTTCTTGCCATTCCACCTTAAAGCCAGATCGTAAAATGTCCCATCAAAGCTGAAAACTACAGCAGATTGGCTAAAAAGCAAACAATCCAGATGATGGGATGAGTCCTTCAAGGTCCCACCCACATCCTGATGGAGCTGCTGTGATGAAGCATTAAAGGGATAGAGAGCCATGCCAGCAAGTGTTTATGAACACAGGCAACAGTGCTAAGACGTGGGCTGGACGTGAGAGGATGATAACACCATACGGAAAACAATGACTTCAGGTTGTTGCTGCTGAGCTGTTGTTTCCACCTGCAACTGAACCAAATACACACAGATTTTTTGAGTTTGTGCTACGAGGAAACAAAATGCAGGAAACATAAAATCTGTGGAAAATTTTGAAATAAAATAGAAGTCTAATGTTGTCAGTCTATTTTTAGAGTCTGTTCAATATATTTATTACAGTTTTAAACTTTTTTTTATTATTCTTGAATATTTTTTAAAGACCCACACCAATAAAAAACAGATTTTGTTTTGTTTTTATATGTTCTTGTGGCATTTTTCTGATGATGGAGGACATAAATTTGGAGGTGAATTTCTGATTAGCTTGTGCCGCTCTGCAGAAACTATGTCCTCGGAATGACACCAATCACCAGAAATGCTTTGAAAATTGATCAAAAGATGATCAGAGTGGGTCTTTAAGATATTTTCATAAGTTGGCTGAAACTAGAAACAAAAAATAAGTCTTCAAACAAAAACCTAAATTATGACAACACATAAAGGCTAAAAACATGAGATTAAAAAGAGAGGATTAAACATCTAAAACTATAGACATAGCAGAATCTGAATTCTTCCCCTACCCCTACGACTTCTCCCTACCTCTACATTTAGTCTTCAAATCCAGATTTTACTAACCCTTGATGACATCATCAATACTTTGAAAGTCACGCTAAAACAAAAAGTCATTACTTACATTTAAATGTAAACTTCTGTGCTTCAGAGCACACCTACGTGAAGAAATGTGTTTTGATCCCCTCACGATGGAGGGATATCCGATCCTAAGTCACTACGACTACCCATTAAAAAATCAAGTTCGGACATCATTACAGCTCCAAAAGCCCCTACAATTGGAGAGGTAGGGAGAATATTTCACATTCGGCCTTAAATATAGCATGTTTCTAATTACCTGAATCAACAGCAGCAGTGATCTAACTCAAAGAGGAGCAGAAAACCTGTAAACTCACAATAGTTTACAGGTTTTGTTAAAACTAACACAAGAAACAAAACTTCCATCATTTGAACAAAAAACTAAGAAAATTACATTTTTTAAATATATTTTCCAAATCACAATGTATTTGTTGTTTTCCCAATCTTACTATGTACAGTACAAAATCTAAACTGTTTGTGGTCATCCAACAGTAAATTCTGAGGTTAGTGAGATGTACTGAGCTGTTCTTCTGCTTCTGTTTCACTTCCATCCTTCCTGACATCAGCCTACATTTGGGACAACTCTCTGGAGAAGGCAGGACACACTCCTCCATACCAAATAGCTGTTGATCATATAGGCTTATCACTGCAATCCCACTGGATACAACACTCAGCTAATGACTCCACCACTCATTGTCTTGTCAATGCCTCCACAGTCAGATGAAGTGCTTCACTCAATAGGACCTGGGTTTGTTGGAACGGCCACCACACCGCATGCCTCACATCTGCAAAAGAGCCGTCAGACTGATCCGAACAGGTGGCACAGGTTTCCATGCAATATGGAGGAGAGTGAAAACTGGGCAGCAGGTTAATTAATCCAACTGGAACGGACGGGACGGAACAGCCCTTCACATCACATTTGATCAGTCATTTGAATACGCTGCTGCAGTGTTAGAATTCACTGATTTATAATGTAGAATTGACTTTGATTGAAGAAGAACTCCTGTTTCCAGGCCACACACAAAGCAAATATTTAAAATTACTTTTATGTTTATTCTATATTTATGATCAGCTAATCTATAAAATGTCAAGTTACTGCTTTTTCATTGGACTTAATCAGTCATTTTGGAAGAAAATGTTATTCTTGGATATGATAAGAATGTTTTATAAACCCCCTCTGTCTAGTCAGTGGTAATTCTTACCGAGGTCAGACTGAAAGCTTCCACAGACAAACATCCCTACTCTGCATCCTCGATATATAATTCAGATTTAAGAATGAAGAAAACAGGATGAACAGTAGAACATTTCTCCTTCTCTCATGTCGATGACATATGTAAAAACAGAAAGCTTGTGGATGGGAGATGACTAAAATGCTGATATTCTGACATCAGAAATATGATTAACCTTTGATCAATTAAATACCAACTAAGAAGTACAGCTTTTTTTCCTTATGGTAAACTGTGTCAAAATGCCATAAAAGATCAACGTAAATATCAAAATCTAAAAAAGCACATCTAAACAAAGATGAAAGAAAATCAATCGCCATCCATCTCAGGTCAGCGAATGCTATAGAGAAGACTGGAGTTGTAAAATGGCTGGTATGGCCATGCATCTGTCCCTGAGATCCGTCTATGGTTATGAAGACACCACGCAGCCTCATTATTCACATACAAATACAAATGTCAAATACAAACCCACTGAAGAGTTGAACTCTTTTCAAATAGCATCTCACATTTATTAATCTTGTCCTGATCTTGTTTTAGATGTTTGAACACACAAAAATGACAACATGTCATTGATGTACAAATAAAGAGTCTTCATGCTAGTTGCAGCGACTTCACAACTTATTAATAAAATCCAGGACACGATCCAAAAATAAAACCAGTGTGTTGAATTTCTGCTGGGTCTGGGGTATAGGTTGCTCAGGGTGAAGAAAAGCAGGGTCTTTGTCTATAATTCATGGAGCAAAATGGAACTGAGCAGTATGTCTGCAATCAAGCTCTAAGCGTAACGCCAACAAGAAGTGAGATCTCACAATATAATGCTTCACACTACCAAATGACAAAAGAAAAAAAGAAATCTGCAAAAAAAAATCAGTCCAGACATTAGAACACACACAAAGTGGCTGTTACTGTTTCATATTTCCAAACAACAACAACAAAAAAAGAAAGAAGCTGAAATTTAAAAAATGCATGAATAGCATGTCCGATTTCTAAAAAAATAAAATAAAAAAACACTACTAATGCAGAAGATATAAACAAAAAAAATATTGTCATGCTTTTGTTTGTTTTAGCATAAATAAATATTATATATAATACATTTCCTCCAAAAAATGGTGGGTGCTTGTTGAAATCATAGACAATAAACCCAATTTCTCCAACTGAAATGTATTTAAAAATCTTCAGGTGAGAACAAGAAAAAAAATAAAGGGGAAGACACTTTTTTCCCCAATTAAAGAATGAATGAAAATATAAAAACCTTAAAAAAACTAACATTTTTCTCCAAAATTATTTAAAATGTTCAAATAACAGCTTTTTGTCCTTTATTTTCTCACTAAAATAATCTATGAGTTGTACTATTAGTTCTAATAATGTTTAAGAGTCATGAACTCAATAATAAAACAGTAAATGCTCCCTTAAATGGCTTCACACAACTGCAGTCAATTGCATAAACAAAGGGACATCCTTTATCTTTACTGTCGTTTATGGCTCTCAAGAGAAAGCTGCTCTTCAACTGGAAATGCATGTTTCAAACCTCATCCGGAATGTTGTCTTTAAGATATTTCCTATGAAACCTGATGATCCAGTTTCCCTGAAGGCATTAAAGCATCTCTGTGTCTGTCCACACACTGCGGACATTCATTTTTAAGCCTAATGCAGATAAATGTGACTTTACCTCATACTGAAGATACTGTTTCCTCCACTCCGGAGTGATGTGAGACGCGAGATGCTCCGCGAATTTCATTTTACCAGAAAAAAGTTTCCCCTAAAAGCTGGGATTAATCCGCGCGCGCCTGTCCTCTTTCCCAGTCCACGGGACTTTTGTTCCGTCACTTGCCGCGCGCGCCCCGCTCCGCTTCACTCCACTTCAGGCTCGTCCCGCGCAGTGCGCTCCGAGCCGCTTCCGCATAATATTCTGTCACGACAGGGGCTGAAAGAGCAGCGGCTGCTCTCTAACAGGTGGTCGGGCCGCGGACGGTGAGAGTCGCCCCGTGACTTTGCTCGGTCCCTCCCTGGGCAGTTCTGGGGACATTGCGGTCCGCCATGCAGACAACTCCACTGACGTGGTTGCGTCAGCAGAGCGCGCGGTGGCAGCACTCGCCGCTGGGACCTCCTGTTGATCGAGCGCTTCTAAAAACAAACACCTTCTTCTCCTTCTTACTCTCCGTTCGCTTCTAAAAAAAAAAAAAAAAAAAAAAAAGGCACATTGTTTGTTTTCTGCAAAAATATTAACACAAATAAAACTTTGCAGATTTTATGTTTGTGCCTTTGCCACAGATACACTTTTAAATATACCTTAATATGTCTCAAGTTAAAAGCATAATTCTAAAATTTTAAATGGTCAAGGGACTTTGGAAGGGTGGCTCTTTCTTACAAAAGAAAGGATCAAAAACAGATTTGGAATTAATATAACAGCAGCTGAGGTGCTATTAAAAAAAAAGCTTTTAATAATGATTACTTCATCTTTCTCAATAATGATACTAAAATTGATTTCAAAACTGGGGGGTGCAAAGCTTTTTGCTGAAGGGGCACTCCTCCACCCCATTGCCCCGCTGTAGCTGAGCCCATGGTTTGTTTAAATGCCATAATCATGTCAACAAATAAAACACAACAACTAAAGAATAAACTTTATTGGTTGTCAATAAATATACAATAGGGAATAATAATGATTCTAAAGAGCCTTCTTAACCAGTGTTACTTGTTTTACTTGTTTTACTTTGCAAATGGCCCCTCAAAAAACATCTGGAAAGTTAGAGAGTCAGTTGGATCTTCCATATGTGCTATTTTAGCATTTCTGTCCTGACTAATATAGTTTCTATTTTTAAAAAAGATAGCTGATAGTTATAAATTTCTTTTTTCACCATTCAGTTCCAACCCCAATGATAAATTGAACTGATTTATCGGTTCGATTTATAATGTGTGTGTTACAAAATGAAAAATGTGTGTTACAAAACGACAAAAGTATTTGCTCATAAGCAGGTAACAATGAAGAAAAACCTTTCGGTTTGCTCATACTAAGCTTGGTGTACTGTCAGCAAATTATTTTTACATTCAGAACAACAGTTGTTTGACACTTTCATCATAAGCACACAAAAGGGATGCAACAATGCACTTTCCCCACGATTTGTTTCAGTAATGCAAAATAGGATAGGGGTGTAAAATTAATTTCAACAACGATGCAACTCATGTCATAATTTATGGTTGCTGATTGGATTCACAGTTGATTATGGTTCATTTTGAAGAATCCGATTCAATGACCCAAAATGGATCCAGGACATTTTTATTCAAAAATGCAACCTGTGTTACTCAGAGAGAAATGTCTGGGTACTGAACAATGCAGGGGAAATTTTCTAGATTGCTTCTGTTTCTTGCAAAAAAAAAAAAAAAAAATCGAATGTAAATTAAAAATGTAAACAAGATGTGTTGTCAAATTCATTCACATTGTAGTTTCATGAAGTTCAGCCTACTGTCACCCCCACGGTCAAAATCATTCAAATAGAACATAATTAGGAGTTTCTACCACACATTATGGTCACATATCTCTACAAAGTAAAAATAAATCACTTTTCTTCTTATAATGGCAAAAAAATGCTCTTTTGAATTAGAAATTAAATAAAGCAGTAACTATCTCTTCATGGGTTCATTGGTTTGAAATGGCAAATTGAACAAACAAATTGATTTTTTTGTTATATGTGTCAGTTTTGTGTTTTAGGTTGCATTCATTGCTAACTAGATTGCTAAGCCATTGGTTTCAAACAAAGGATAATATTTATTGCAAATCAAAAATGTTGGTGGGAAAAAAAGCAACAAACCACCATTAAGGTGTGTTTAGATGAAGCCTGTCCAGAAAAACGTCTGAGGCCAGTGACTGCAATCTTGTGTGCGATAAAACTGACCTCTACTGGACACATTTTGCAAGTACATTTAGCTTTTTTTTTTTTTTTTTTTTTTTTAAATTGAAGATTGAACTTAACGCAACATGGCTTAACTGTAGCATAATCATCATCATCATAATTATTATCATAATTTAAGCAAGAAGGAACAAATGTAAAATAACAGATATTGGTAAAAGAAAATAATCACTAATTTTGAATTGCAAGGCTTACTTTAAGGTAGTATCTGGTAGAATTTGATCGTTAATTCGTTTTTTCAAACTGTTTAAGAATTAAAAGGAAAATAAAATTTAATTTAAAAAAAGCAAAACGAGACAAAATAATGTTTTGATATGTTTAAAGGTCAAACTAACTACAAAATATGATTATATACATGTTATAATTCACTCAATTGGAAATTCTATTAACATATTACACATTTTTTGGTTTTGTCTGTATTTTATACGGTACTTGAATTCTCTAACCATATTTGCTCAAAAGGATTGATTTTATTTTCTAATGACTGGATAATGTATTTTTTTTTTTGTTTTTGTATTTTTAGTTTTTGTTTGCTTTTTTTTTTTTTTTTTGCTAAAATACATTCTGAGCAAAAGCATTACTGTTCGGCACAGTTAGTTTTACTGCTTTCTTGTTGATCAAACAGAGAAAAATTAAGTATATTCACACCCACAAAACATCTCATTTGAAGGGTTTACTTCAAAATACACTAGAAATAACATCAATAATCCCAATATATTATTTTGTTCTTCTGACTCCCCTAAAATAAATGTTTGATAGTGAACTTTAACGTCTATTTACTTTATTTCATTGTAAGTTTCAGTTTTCAAAGAAGTTCGAGCAGAGGTGACGGCGGAACAATTATTTTCCAGCACTAAGCGAGCCCGGCCCTTTTAGTTGTTAGGACCAGAGGAGGACCAACTGTAGAAACACATCCGATCGTCGCGGAATCTCAATGATGACGGAATAGTCGTGAATTAACCGTGAAAACGGTTAACGGAAACGTCTTCTTTTGCTCGTTTTAAACCCTCACAGAACCACCGGTAACGCCATCCTTGCTGGTGCTTTGAACATTAAAATAATGGCTTCTGGTTCGCCATCGTCCTCTCCGGACACTGCGACAGGCTCGGGAACTGATCCAGCCCGGCCAGACACGGGGGAACCTTTCGGAGGTGCTGGTTCTGATTCGGACTCAGACTTGGGTTTGGGTAAACTTGACTGTGGTGCAATGGGGGAGCGGTTGGAAGGCGAGGATCTCGAGCGGGAGTTTGACTTTGCAGCCGACCGAGTAAAAGATTTGATCCAGACGGCGAGCAGGGAGCAGCTGCTGTACCTGTACGCCCGCTACAAACAGGTGTGTGCGGGACAGGTTGCGTCTTTGTTTTTCAGTTTGTCTGCTCGGGTTCTAGTTCTGCCAGCACTTGCCTCACAGAGGTCGTGACATTTGATTGATTTGAACGAATCCCCCTCGAGTCTCCTGCTTGGGTCTAGAGCCAAAATATGGATGGAGGTTAAATTAAGGTTCGGTTTAGGTTCTAAAAATCAGCGTGTATTGCCCGTCCAGGCTTGGGACAGGTACATGCAGGACAAGGTTTGTGCCCAGTTTGAGGCTTTTTAAAAATATTATTATTTTGTAATGGAGAACTCTCAGCAACGGGGAATTTTTACTTTGATGTTTTTTTTCCTCTTATGTCTGTATGTCCATATTTTCAACATTTTTTATTTCTTTAGTTAATTGTGGATTTTCCCCATTACATTATGAGGGGGCCCAAGCCATTCCCCCCATTGCCATTGCCAATGCCTAAATCTTGCCATGTTGTGCCGCCAAAAAGAGTTGAAACCTTCTCTGGCCAAACACATTCTTTTGTTAGGTTTTCATGGATAAATCACATTCATATTTTGGTTTTAATTCAAAATTTTGTTCATCTTAACATTACCTCCTTTATTTTTCCTATACTCACAGGTCAAAGTGGGGAAGTGTAACACACCAAAGCCAGGTTTCTTTGATTTTGAAGGACAGAGAAAGTGGTAAGTTACTTAAAGCTCATGATCATTATGTTAAGCACAACATTAATTAAAAATAAGAATTAGCTCTACTGACCAAGTATGAGTACACACAAGGAATTTGGCTTCAGTAACTTAAGCTCCCACGTAAAAGGACAAAGCAAACACAAACATAGCTGTACAACATTTAAGCCAGTTTAAAGGTTTGTGGTTTCATACTTAGTGATTGGTCAAGAGTTCATCAGAGTGACAGCTTGGAGGAACAAGCTGTCTTTGTGACTAGTGGGTTTGGCATAAAGAGCTCTGAAATGCAGGTTTGAATGGAAGGAGGTATAAAGGTTGTGTCCAGCCCCTTTCCTAACCCTGGACCGGCACAGGTTTTGGATTGAGGGAAGGTTAGAAGCTGATGTTCCCACAAATTAAGACATCAAACCATTTTTCTGTTCCGCCTAAATTCCAATATAGATTGGGCTTCAGGTGACGTTAGAGGTGACTGTGAGCTCCCATTCAGACGATTGACTTTTCACAAAATGTTCCGTCTTACCAAAGCTCACGTTTCTGGAATGGCAAACCCATTGCAATTAAGAAAGTATAAATTTTGTCTTTTGTAAAAGAAAATTGAATCTGTGGTTTTAAAAATCTTTAATTTGTAATCACGTATGACCAGGAATCAGAACATTTTATTACTAAATAAACACTGATTTTAAAATGGTTTTTTTCAATTTTGTTTTGTACTGCCTTTCTATTATTATTATTATGTATATTGTCTTTTACCTGTGTTTTCTATTTGTATGTGTAATCTAATTAATTTTATGCCA
Source organism: Adrianichthys oophorus (assembly GCA_036245035.1). NCBI lineage: Eukaryota > Metazoa > Chordata > Actinopteri > Beloniformes > Adrianichthyidae > Adrianichthys > Adrianichthys oophorus. The sequence goes on from BSAI01000138.1 coordinate 19,898,556, forward strand.
TAACTACAACCTGCCAGGGGACTGCAACGGGAAATTAGCCTCTGGCTAAAATCTGGCATATTTTTTACTTTTTTTTTATGTTCATTAAAATGCAATGTTCTGTTCTTAATAAGTGAATGTCCAAAAGGGATTTATGATGTTTTGACAGGCAAGCCTGGAAGCAGCTTGGAGACATGGATGCAGAGCAGGCAATGCAAGAATACATATCCTGTGTTAACGCATTAGACCCTGAAGGCTTCGCAAAGGTAACTGAAACATCCATGAGAGATAATCATTTGAACAGTTTTGAATCAGTTGTGATTTTCGATTATAAAACTGTTAAGTGACATATTTAGATGTGTTTGTTCTAAATACCAGAATGATCCTGTAATGTTCATTTTTCGTTTCCTCACATTTAACGACACTGCTTGAATGTCATTCATTCACCAGATTTTATTGCCTAAACTTTATATTTTCTTGTACTGTTACCATCTTTACTTGAAAACAAAATTCTGGTAGATTATATTTGTCAGCATTTTTGAATTTAATGTTTATTAAAACAAACTCCAGTCACAAATGTGTAATGAATAAATAAATGACTTTTCTATTTGTTGGCTGTAGTGCCGTATCTTTGCCAGTAGATGTCAGTGTTATTTGGCCCCGATTCCGGCACACAATTGGATTTGCAAATAGTATTTTTAGAACTTGACTATCTGGTAAATGAATATCACTGGCAATAATTTCATTACAGCTACCCTTCAGTATGAGGATAATGAAGATAAAATGTTTTCACATAAAAGCACAAAAACCAAACTTTTATTCTTGTTATTATTTATCTTGTTGTTATTTATTTATTTTTTTTTCAAAAAAGCAAAGAGAAAAAAAGCTATTTTAAATGGTTTTAACATAAACATGTTCATTCACCAACTTCAAACAACGCATAGTCACAACATTAGGGCTTAAAAGAGCACTTGGTTATCTTTCCTACGATTGTACGTTAATTTTATGATCATTGTTGTTTTTAGTGTATTGTGTTTTATGACTTCTTGTTTTTATAACCTGTGTATCAGAATCAGAATACTTTATTAATCAAAGGGGGGAAGAGCATTTTCAGCAGAGCTTCAATCACCAAATGGACATCACTGCCAGCAAACAAGAGATGTCCTCTCAGTGCCCTACACGCCAATTTTAACTGCACCCTTTATTACACAAATTCTTTACACCTCAAAAAATACACCCACACAAATACATTATACAAGGGAGGTGGGACCTCTGATCTTCTGTCCCCCTACCCCATCCCTGGTGGAGGGAACCAGCCCCTCAGCCTGGTCGAGCTATGTTTATGACACTCTTCGGTAACCCCCTCTTCTCTTGGTTGTCTCCCTCTTATATGGGGGTGGCTGGCCCCTGCCGTTCTCTCTCCTGTGTCTCCTGCAGGATGGGTGGACGGTTGCCTGGAATTTGGGGGCCGGTCTCTCTTGGGGGGCCCTGGCTCGTACCTGGGGCTGGGGTGTGGGAATGCATGGAACTCCTGGGTGGTGGGCGGCTTGTCTGGGGTGGGGCCCTGCACTGGGCGGGCTTTTCTTCTGACTGGGCTGGGGCCTGCTCTCTCTGTGCTCCCGTCCCTCACTGCTCTCAGGAGTTGAGGGCCCATGTGGCAGTCCAGTGGGCCCTGGTCTGGTTGTTTGGCCGGGTTGCCTGGCAGGCAGATTTCCTCCATCGGCCCTACAGTATGGGTGTGTGTGACCCCCCACCACCGCTGCTGCTTTGGCGGGGGTCTTGGTGTGGGAATGGCTGGGAACTCCCCCTCCTTATTTCTTTTCAGCAAAATATAAACACTCACTTGAACGCAGGCGTCAGCTCACCTTTGCACAAATAGTACATGTGACCGAATGAAATACTTTACATGTATGTACATACTTTGTGCTGTTACCTCCTTCTCTAACACCCCCTTCTTTTTTACCACCCGGTCCAACAAAAAAAGGATACAAACATAATCAATATAAATAAAGTGAAGCCTAAATTACAAAAGGGGTTTATACAAATATACACCTTGTGTGTCAGAGGTAAAATCTGTCCAACACAAGAGGCTCTCAGCTCATATCTGTTTGCTCAGCTGTTGGACAGAATAAACAAAGGGCTGATGGGAAATCAGCGACACTGTAGACACAGGATTTTTGATTTTGGCTAAAAACTGCATAATCCTAACTAAAAGACCACTGGGCAGGATTTTACAGTAGAAAAAAAGATATATAGTTGGAATGGGACTTTAAGAGGAGCATTACTCCAGCTGCCTATATGCTGCCGTATTGGCTGGTGGTGAGGATGGGTGGAGTTATCCAGGATGCTTTGCAGTTTTTGAAGCATCCTTCTCTCCTCTCTTACTGTCTCTAAGGAGTCCAGCTTCACTCCCACCACAACCTTGGCCTCGCAGATCAGTTTATTCAGTCGGAGTCTGCAACCCTAAATCTTCTGTCCTAGCAAATATTTATGTCTTTTATGTCAAGCACCTTATGTTTTGCACATGTTGATGAAATGTACTCTACAAACTGCATTACTTTGGAGACAGTAAACTATACACATACTTTTAGGAGGTACAAAAACAGGAACTCCATCCAGTTTTATGTAAAAGGAACTGTGACAAAATCTCTGACACTATCTGAAGCTATGCTCACCCTTTTTGTGGAAAAAAAAATACTCTGTGTTTGTCAAATAAATCTGTGTACCTGATGTAACTTTAATGACTAAAATACCTGTGACATTATTATGTGTTCTAAGCAAAATTCATATAGTTTTACTCTAAAGCAATTCCCTTTTTTTTCGAATGGAAATGCTAAATAATCATAGTTCTGCTTGTATCATGAAATGTTGTTGCCTTTTGGATTCATATTTTTTTCTTTCTTTCGCATACTCCTTGCAGGAACTGCTGCTATTTATTTTTTTAACCATTCCTGTCCCTTTCCATTATTTGCACTTTTTCCTCATATATGTTCTCTTTTAACAGTGTCACTGTCAAACACATATCAGGTTGTGACATTTTTTTTCTTTAGCCTTTCTGTGGAGCAGATCTTGCTGACTCTGTTTCACAGTTACACAATACCAGAGGAGAGCGCAGCAAATGCACGCGGGCCAACCTGATCGTATTAGTGTTAACAAAGCACCAGGGCATGGCAGCAGCTATTCTTTTGCAGGAACAGTTAAATGGTGTAAGTAGGAGTGCATAGACAGAGAAGCTGGGGAGAGAACAAAAGCCACAATTTGACCTCTGTTCCTCTCTCAATTGTTGAGCAGACACTGGCTTTATATTACATTATGCTGCAGAGGAGCTGGGCCAGTGCATCAGCAAATATTCTGAGTTTTAGAAGTAAATTAGGTTGTCCCAAAAGTGCATGCATGCTTGTTTTGCTTTTCTTGTCATGTTTTACCCATTTCCAGAAATCCGATTTGGGTGAGTTCTTTTGTGAGTTCCAGGTTGCTTTGTGAAGAAAAGTCTGGCTAATAAAGCATTTGTTGATTTGAATGTATGGAACTCCAAAAAATTTAAGAGTCACAAATAAAAGCAAACATTTTTTTAACTTTTTGCTTTTATTTTGTTGAGCGTTTTTTAACCTAAGTAATGTGGAGTCGTTTTTATGTTTAACACACACATATATATATATTTTTGGCCTCCTTTAAATCAAATCAATTTAAAGTTATGTATACAGCATTTTTCATATCTAATTCAATGCGGTTAACAAAAAGCCATCCAAAAGTTACATTTTAGGCTCACAGAGTTTCATAAAAAGGAATTAAAACACTTAAAAATTTCCTCAAAAAAAAAAAAACAGAACACAAGATGTTTTTTTCTTGTTATAAGTTAGAAAGTCTGCCAATGAAATTAGTAAAATTCTTAAAAATAAGTTTGGGTGAATTGCTCTTACAATAAGGTTTATTACTTAAAAAAAAAAAGAGCTTATATATTTGAAGTAAATATATTCATTTACTTTCCCCCACAAGTGCTACAAAAGTCCTAACTATCTATGTTTTTTGGAATAAAATCATCTTAAAGGAAGACTAAAATTACACAGTTTAAATTAAATAATAATAATAATAATAAAAGCTCTGGACTTGTATTTTCTGTATGCAAATCAGTCAACCCAAAGCCTCTGGATAGAAACATGCTGAGCTAAACAAGTCAGCTGGGCTGCTGTTTGGCAGCCGTCCCCGCCACTCAGGTTTGTGAACTTTAATCTCAGTCTGTAGGGAAATTGTTGACCTGTTTGTGTGTGGAAGGTGAGTGTTATTCCTTCTCAAAAGTGGGTTGTTTTCACAGGAAAGACGGGGAGCAGAAAGGAGGACCGGCTTTGGAGGAGCAACAGTCAGCTCTCTTTACCAGGAGGAGATGATCAGGTATTGATCTAACGACAGATAATCTCACACCAGAACCAGCCTTTGACATCAATTGTGCAGTAAAAAAGACTCCCCGGTTCCACATTTAATGTTAGCAGCAAATCTTTGAAGTGTTTTTCTTTTCTAAGAGGCTGCAGTGATAAGTCACCAGTGTTTCATGTTACAGAGCAACCCCCCATGCATCGTTACAGAGTGTTTCTATTGCTGCATGTCTTAATATTCAATAGATTGTGACTGCAAATGAGGCCTGAAAATGTCATATAGTTCTGATTTCTTTTAATGAAATAAATCCCCTGCTTCTCTGACAAACTTACTCAAGCTTAGAAATCCCCATCACCATTTTAATGCAACAAGAGCGCTTTTGGAGATGAAAATGAGACGTGTGAATCCATCAGGTTTTCCTCCTAAATGGCTGCATATCATTAGTATGCCTGGTCTTGGGGTGGAGCGTCCAGAGTCTCCCCCTTTTTAATTACACGAAATTCACGGTGGGGGGTGAAGTCTTGTGAAGAACAGCAGAGCAAGGCGGGAGCAGCAGGCCTCCCAGAACGATGCTACTCTCGGTGAGATCCCATAGCAATAATGCATTGCAGGAAACCAGCCAGAAGCAAGGCATAAACATCGCAACCCCCCATGCACCTGCTTACAAGCTGGAGCAAGCACGACTGGAAATGCTGGATGCGTTTTTCCACCAAAGTCATGCACATCCTGCCAGCAGCGTTACACTCTCTGCTCTGCTGGATTTTAATTTCCTTTCTCTCACTCACAGACTAAACAGCCAAGCACCTGTTAACGAGCAGGAGAGTTAATTGCTCTGCTCACTGCCTGATCATCTTCCATGAGTGTGATGCATATATCGACACTGGCAGGATTGATTAGCAATGTCCTTTGGGTTCTGAGCTGATCGGTGAGTGATTGAAAAGGTTCTAAATTATATTTTTTTAGTTTACTTGTCCAGCCTTTAGAAATATTTATAAAAAAAATACAAGAACTGCAGGGCTTTGCTAAATGAACTATGCATGCTCAGCCAGACGCGTGTTCTGGTTGGTTCTCATACTTTGTGGAGCTTAGCCAAATTGAGAACCTAAAAAGGGGTTCCTGCAGGAAATTTGTAGAAAGATTGTGTAGGTGTTTGTGTGCGTTTGATGGATGGTGTGGCCAAGTTGTTGATCAGCGAAGCTCGGACCAGCTAGATGAGTATTCTTTACCACTGTGACCAGTTAAGCCTGATGGATGAAGGGCATATCTGCCAGTACACCAGACTGGACACGTGTGAGCGTGAAACCTTCTCCCACACTGGCTTTACGCACAAACACAAAAAAATTCCATGTGAACCAGTAATGACAGAGTAGCCTGTGACCTTCCCAGCATCCCTTGCTGCGCTCCTGATGTCAGAGCGTTTATAGGATATACATTAATCATTTGTTTGTTTATAGCCTATAGCCTACATGTCTACATCTTGAGGGTAGCTTCACTGTGCCTGATATGAACGGCACAACAAATGACATTAATCTGTGTCAACGACACTTTAATTTGTTACATTTGTGTGTATATATATGTATATATATAAATATATATATATGTCATGCATCTATCAGAGCAGCCCTGTCCCATCATTGACAAAAGACTGATGAGCTGGCCTATTGATTAGTTGTCGAGGGAGACGGATGGCGGTAACACATCAGGGACACTTGGGGTCACGATGGCCATCAGACAAGGAAGTGGGTGTGGCCCTGCCTGCATGAAGCCTCATGAATAAACATAGCAGCAGTAATCAGATTCTGGAGTATGTAAATGAACGTGCTCATACATAACCGAGCTGCGATAAAAGCATAATGAGTTATTCATAATTTACCATGGGTTGATGAGAGAATAGAGGGGTAGAATAGAGAGGGAGGGGTGGGGGGTGGGGGTGGGGCAATCTGGGTGAAAGATTTAGCTTTATTTGCCCCGTGACATGCTCAATGGTTTTTTTTAATTTTTGTTTCTTTAAGCCTATTGATTTTTACCATGTTCCAAATTATTATGCATATGACTTTTTTTCTATGGTTCCTCTAAATGCTCAATGCAAATGACTGTCATCATAATTTTCAAGTCAGTTATCAGCCTTGTTGGAACATGGTGGCTATCCACCCCCTGTACTCCATGCATCTGGACCACCCAGGGGTGCACTCATCAGTGGACACGACTGTTTGATAATGAGTCTTTATGTATGTCTAGACCCACTGTGACCGTTTCTTCTTTTGAGTTTTGTTATTGAAGGTTTACATAGAACTGCAAGCCTCTATACACCTTAGTGTTGGTGGGACTCCAGAGAGACCAGCAGCTTCAAATATGTCCTTGCTGCAGTGTAATGGGATTTTAGCAGCTGCTCTCTGAATTCAATGTATTTGTATGGCAGAAACCTTCATCATTTCTGAATTAATCTGCACCAACCTGTCTGTGCTCTGGATCTGACACGAATCTCATAATAGTATGATGGTCACGCATACATTTTTCTGAAATATCCGAGGTTTTCATACCTTGTCAACTATGTCATGCTTTTCAGCAGAGAGCGTTTTTCTTTCCATATTGCTTAAAAATGTTGGTGTGCCTCATAATGTGGAACGTCCACTATGATGGTGTGCGGTTGTCCTTCTTCTCCTTTTACAATTTATGAACATAACATTGGTGTTGAATCCCAATTTTAGAAAATATTCTTTCATGTAAATTGAAAAAGATTAATTTAATATAATAATATTCCACTCTTACAGTAGATTAAACCTTATACCATCATTTTGCTGAGTAATCAGATATATTAAAAGTTTAAAAATAAATGTGTTTTGTTTTTCTCTTAGCCAAAAAAAGTCCATCAAATCCACAAAGCATATATTTATCCAATTTGTCTGCAGTTTTCTTCAAAGCCAAAGAACCTCAATGGATTGATAAAACAGCCACATGTGGCTCTGGGGCCCTTAAGCTGCTGAACTAAACGAAAAGTTCATCTTCCCAGATGGTCCAGTAACAATGCTGCATCACCATTCCACATCATTACACTTCCACCACTGTGCATACAACACTGTGTGTAAACGGCTCATTAAGCTATTGTAAGGCATTAGGTTTAGTATCGACTAAAGTTAGTTGGAATAAGGATCTCTTCCTGAAACTGTTTGGTTTGACCTCACTTGTCCCACTCTGATCATCTTTTGATCTATGGTAAAAGCATTCCCAGTGGTCTTTTAATTATGATCATCCCATTTTTAGCCAAAATAAAAAAATTTGGTCACATTTTAAGACATAGTTTCTGCAGATCATCAGTAGTTCAATAAAAATTTGACTCTGAGTTGTGGTCAGGACTGTTGGCATGGAACAACCGCGCCCCACTTCCCCTTCCTGCTGCGGTGTAGAGCAGGAAGCTTGTGGCTCGCTCACCGTAGTCTCTGCATAACAAATAGGATATTTTTAGAATGGGATTTTTTTGTCTGTTCCTTAATTACATTGATTTGAATAACGAAATATTCATAAATGCAACTTCAAGCTTAATTTTCTTAAAATGTGTCCTCCATCATCAGAAAAATGCCACAAGAACATGTGAAAAACAATAAAAATGCAGTTTTCATCAGAGTGGGTCTTTAAGCAACAGGAGAGTAAACATGGACATATTGGATAAACCAGGAATGTCCTAGGAATGATGAATTTCCATGATTTGACATTTTGGAAAAAAAGAAAAAGTTACATATTGACTGAGGTTGACATTTATTAATACTGCATCAAATAAGCACTTCAATCATGTGATTTCAATTACATGTCCTCTGCAGGTTAAATTATAAGTGTTTGCTAACAGGTAACTGTTTAGCTGGAGGTTTGGTATTTTTACGGCCCTGGGCAGCAGAACCTCTTAAACAGGAACTAAGACGTTTGCTGTTGATGAACTGACCGTGTGAGTCTGTAGGGTTTCCGTCAGACAATAGAGCTCTAACTTCAATTAATCTAAATGGCCAGAATAGGTGAGAGGAAGGGGAAGGCCTAAAGCTCTAAATGAGATTTTAGCCTTTCTCTCCCCATACCCAACATGCCACCCCCACCTCACTCCCTTCTTTTGCTGGTGCCAGGAGGTGATTGGAGACAGAGATATAATTAGAGGTGGAATGGTGCTGCTCCATTTGTGTCGTGTGCCACTTTTCCTGAGGGATGTGACATGGGGCTGTTCCGGTGTCAAACGGAGGGGATAGACTGAGAAAACGCACACACACACACACACACAAATCACAGCTAACCAAGTCATAAAATTGTGTCTTTGGATCGTTGCTATAACGCTGATGAGACAGCTAAAGTTTTGATGATCATGAAATGTTTTTGCTTTTTGTCCAACATGTTGCCTTCATGGGTCAAACTTTCATTTTGGACTTTCCTGTTCAAAGGAGTTTCTTCCAGAAGTCATGTAATGCATGTTTGATACTCTGTCTGCAAAGCTAAACTGCATTGAAAATTATTTTTATAAGGAAAAGGTTATTGCAACAAACAAGCCATTTGGATCAATTTCTTTCAAAAGAAAGAACTTGCAAAATCCAAGTAAAGAACTTGGATTTTAAAAAGGTCTAAATCATCTTGTGATGTCCTACTGGATCAAACTGTCTGATTTTACAGTGAACTTTTGACAGTGGCATTTCCCAGCATTGAGACTTGAGGTGTTTTTGGATTCTTCTCTGATTCATTTATTTAGAAATTGCATTGAAGTCCCACTCCGATCATCTTTTGAACTATTGTAAAAGCACTCTCAATGATTTTTAGTTACGATTATGTCGTTTTTAAGAAAAAAAAAAAAGTAAGCCTCAGCTGATATACCATCACCCTCTCCCGCTAGCTTACAGCCCCTCACAATCCTAAGCTAACATTACCTGCACGACAAAAATGGTGAGAAATATGGTAGCTATCCCGTTGTACAGTTTTGAGTTGGATGCCAGCTCGGAAGAGGAAAATAAAGACGTTTACGTATTTATTTATCTACAAGTGAACTGCGTCAAAATGGAGTGGAGTCGGGAGACTTTGGCCTGCCCATTTCAGTTTCTATGTCACAACTGAGAGCTTTTCAAGCAACATTTTTTCATCTGCTCCTGATTCTTCACTTTGAATTAAAAAATGCTCAGAAACTTCAGAAAGTTTTATTCTTAAATTATTTCATAAGTGTCTTCCTTCATGGTACAAGAACATGTTGAAAAGACCAAAAACATGATTTTCATTGGAGTGGGTCTTTAAGTGTTTTTAATTAGAAGTTATCTTTGGAACAGCTTAATTTGTACTGCATTCTCAATTAGTTTCTGTTACATTAATGACAGTGTAATACTGTCATTTTTTTGTTGTTGGTGCATTTGAAGCATTTGTAAAAGTCAGACCATATTTCTGTAGTGCCCTAGTATTTAAACTTTATTTTTTTGCAAACTAAATATTTTTGCTGGACAATCATAATGGTAAATTGCGAAAGAAAAAAAATCAGCTAATTTCCAACAAATTCAACATTTCCTAGTACAAAAAAGATAAAACTGGTACTGGTTTAAAATCAAACCATATTTTACACTATTGAGCCAAATTGTGTGGAAAGTTGCATCCCTGATATATAAGCTGAAAGTGTCAAACAAATGTGTAAGAATTTTTCACCAGCCCTAGTATAACTGATGGGTTTTTTTTTCATTGCTACTGGCTTAGCAAATTAAAAAAATCTATTCTTCAGGTTTAAAAAAAAAAAAATGTATACGCAAATCATAAATCGACCTGAAACAAAACTGTGACCCAAAAATCAAGGCTTGTACCCAATCGTGGGAAAAGTGAAACATTGGATCCTTAATTTTTAACCACAAGGAAATAAAGTTTAAGCTAGCTGATAGCTACACGATGAGTGTTGTAGTTTCTCCATCCCTACTTTTTATTTATCCAGTTCATCCTATTCAGAGTCTTAGGAATGCTGGAGTCTCGCCCAGCAGTGGTTAGAGAAAAGGACAGTTAGAGAGAGACTAGGTTAGCAGTCAGTCACAGATCAGCCCTGAGACTGGTTAAAAAAAAAAACAGAACATTTTTTTCTTCTTCTTTGGGTTAAAACAGTTCTAATCATGCAATCTCCTGACTGACCTGCTTTTTCCATGTCCTTTCAGGGAGGAGGACAAAAACATCTTTGACTATTGCAGAGAAAATAACATTGACCACATCAACAATGCCATCAGCTCTCAGAAAGTGGATGTCAATACTAAAGATGAAGAGGTAAAATGCAAACGTTTACAGTAACTGACATGAGCAGAGCTTATTTAAAATGCCACAACCGATGTTAATGTGAGGTGTTTTACAGACTGACCCTGAAATCCATTCATTTGTTTCTGATCTTCAGTGAGACCAGAAAGGTTTGTTCCCATCACATCACGAAAGAGGTGTCAGCTGCTGAGTTCACAGTCAAAGGCAGATGATCTCTGCTGAGAAGGCTTTGTGTGTGTGCAGCTTTTATTGACATTTCTCTGTCTTGTAGCTCAGCTTACTGAACAACAGAGGGCAGTGGTGAAGTTTGACTTCAGACAGAGACCTGATCAACTTCTGGAGCTTGAAAAGAGCTGAAGTTGTTCTGTCCCAGTAGATTTTATTGCTAAACTGAAGCAGAATTTCTTTAAAATAAAGAAAATACATTTAAAAGCATTTAGCCATTAATACTTGTTTACTTTTAGCAGATTTTGAAGTCTTTATTAACATGTTAAAGGTAAGTCCTGGAAGTTTGTTTAATAGACGGCTCTCCTAATTTTCATTAAACTGTAGTTTTTAAATGAACCAAGTGACATTGTATATGCCTACATTTAATATTCAAATACATGTAAAACAGTTTTGTAATAATTTTAAATTTAACTACTATTTTCTATAAAACGGTTAGAAAATTTTGCACATTAAGTTGAGCCCCAAAAAATGTTAATAATAAAACAAATCTCGCTAAATTGAAATGTGTATATAAACTGTTAAATTTGAGGAAATTATATTTTTGATGTAAAAATCTTGAGCATCTATCTGAAGTGCAGTGAAATGCTTTAGCTTATGGAGCCTTAGGTAGCCTGAAAACACCAGGGAGGAGGCATAGCAGAGGCCAGCCTTTTGGTATTCCAGCCTCTCTCATAGGTACCCATTTTAACATGCACCCCAAGTGATCAATATAATTTAAGCACAGAATTGAACTTGCAGAGTTTGCTTTACCTAATTGGCCTCCCTGAAAAAGGAGCTTGTGTGGTTTTATTAGAACAAGGATCCAGACCTGTGTGTGAAGTGGGCGGGCACTGAAAGAAAAGGAAGCTGCCTGTGTGATGTTCACTGACATGCTGTGTGTTGGACTTTTCCATTTTCCATAGAGTTTTTGCACCAATTTAACAGAAAAATGCAAAAAAAGGTGAATTCTATTAGGCTGACATTTAGAGGTAAAGAGGAAGGAGGATGTGTGCATTTGTGTTGTGCGTTCATAGCTCAACCTTTTTGTTTGCTGTAGCTGACCAGTCTGCTTGTTCCTGCAGGGTCGCGCTCTCTTGCACTGGGCCTGTGACAGAGGACACAAGGATCTGGTGTCAGTTTTACTGCAGCACAAAGCAGACATCAACAGTCAGGTAAGACGCATTGTTACTTTTTTTTTTCACTTGGGACAACAAAATAAACTAATTTCTTTTAATCAAAATAAAAAACAAATTGCTTTTATTAAATTAATTTAGAAAAAAATTGACGTTTTATGGAGGGGAGTTAACACATTTGTTAATTTTTTTTCCTTCCTTTCCTTTTTATTAACCATCCTTTTTTTCCCTTTTCAAAATCAGTTAAAGTCTCACTCCAGTAATCTTTTGATCTACTGTTAAAGCGTTAAAGTGACATTTTAATTATGATGATGCCATTTTTAGTCAAAATCATAAAAGCTGTGTCGTTTTCTAGGAGATAGTTTCTGCAGAGCGGCAGGAGTTTATCAGAAAATTGTCTCTGAGTTGTGGGCGGGACAGTTGGCACAGAGTAAGCCTGCCCTCCTTTCCCATCACCCATTTGTTTACAAGTTCTCTCTCTGGCTTATAGCCCCTCAAACACCCAACCTAACAGTAATGGTGCAACAAAAATGGCAAGCAATATTGAGCCATGCAGCCATACAATTATGAGCCAGAAAATTTTAGATTCCTCAGACAAAGAATAGAAAACATACTTGGATCTAGTTGTCTACAAGTAGATGCATCAGAATGGAGCAGAGCAGGGAGCTTGTGGGCCGTTGATCGCAGCTTCTAAGCCAAAGCTACAAGCTTTTTCAAACAGCATTTTTTTTACTGCTCCTGATTCACAACACTTTGAATGAAGAAATATTCAGAAATCCAATTTTACGCTTGATTTCCTTTATATATGTCCTCCATCATCAGAAAAATGCCAACAGAGCATGTTAAAAAACACAATTTGTTTGGAGTGGGTCTTTAAAGGAACCTTTTGTAAAACAGAAACTTCAAAGTAAACCAAGTATAAATCTGAATAAGGAGTGGAATAGAAATACTAACTATTCATGTGCTTGCTTATTATTTTACACTTCACTTTAAAAGTTTAACGGCTCTCGAAGCACTGCTTTTAACTGTGGAGGTTTTAAGAAAAAAGTTCAATACTTAGCTTTGCTTTTAAGGCAAAGGCAACACTTTCTTATGTTGCCTTTCTTCACGTTCTTTTGGAATTTTAATTGATTGATTTGATTGGACTGCTTCTTTTGTTTTTGTTTGTTTTATGGGTGGTGCATTACTATTTATATATTTATTTTTATGTCAAGCACTTTGAGGTGTTGTACCACAGGAAAGGTGTGTTATAAATAAAGCTGAATTTGACTTAAACATATGTACAAGGGACACCGTGGGCAAACGGTCTCCTCTCCTCCGTCCCCGCCGCCCGTCCCTTCTGTCTTTCCATCCTCTCCATCTCTTTTAGAAGGTCACCTTTAATTCACTTTGTGCCACAAACAAATCCCTCGAGGCTTTAGCAGACACAGTTAGCCGGTAGCTAGCCTTCTGTTTAGGCTCTGCGAGGTTTAGCAGCATGCAGTCGGCTTTAGCTTCAGCCGTAAGCCGGTTCAGCTGCACATTGGAGAAATTACTCCTCTTCCCTGCCCAGCGGCACGGCAAAGTCCATCTCACCAGGCTGCTCAGCGGCGAGGTTTTAACTGGGAGGACAAATCAATTGGAAGTAATCAGGCAAATTGTTTCACATTGCACAACCCACATAATCAGGACATTTCACAAATGGCTTTCTCTTTTGTGGTCATGTGTGGCATTTTTGTCTTGGATGCCTGCTGGGGGGGGTGGGATGGAGGGTTAATAGGGAGATGACTACAAAACAATTCACTGATGATTTACAGCCATTTAAGGATAATGACAGCTAAGGAGGACCGATGTCCAGATAGAGGCTTTTGTCTGTTTTCCTCCCATGATATAGCACATTTGCAGTCTTGTATTCTTCATTAGAATTGAAATTAATGCTAAGAGTTTTCAGCAGTCTAAACTAGGAACATAAATCTTTTTACAGGTAGGATTTCGGGATGGTCGTGAATCCGACCCCCCCTTATTTCTCTTTACCTTTTTCTCTGGATTTTTGAAAGCATCTATCTCCACATTTCTTACCCTTTTGTTTTGGATCAGACACTTTTAACAAAGAACATGCAAAAAAACATTAACAGATGTTTTAAAAAGCAGATTTTTGTCAGAGCTGAGGTGTTGGCAGAACCAGTGGGACATTTCCATCATCTGTTAGTGGTCAGAAGAGACGATTTAGCTTTGATAGAATCTGGACCTCAGCATTATTGCTGATGGTAAAAGATTCAAGAAACTGATAGAGAGAAAGAAGAATTTGTCAGAAATGATCTCACTGTGAAAGACAATCCTGTTTCAAATTAAAACTCTCTTAACTTGAGGCAAAACAAAGAGATAAAGAAGGAAAAAACTGTATTTCCTTTTGTTGGGAATAAAATGTAACCAACATTTATATTGCCTCCATCGGCCCCAAAATTCCTAGACACAAAACAAAGAAAACAAAATGTTGTGTTCATTTTACAATGCAAACTGAGTAATGTTTGGGTTGTTTGCAGGCTATAAGAGTGACCAGTAATCTCTCTCGACCTCTACCAACTGCTGAGCGACCAGTAAATAAAGATCAAACATGATTTATGCTTAATTTGTTGATTAAAAAAGGGGAGGGGCACTCTAGAGTTTAAACAAAAAGTATTATTCTCTTGGCAGAGGAGGAAAATCGTTGAAAATTAATCAACTGATTGTTTCAGTGAATTGTTCTCAAACCCTAGTAACCTGCATTAAGAGCTCGTTTGATAGTTAATCCAGGATCAAGGGACCACAATAGGTAGCTGCGAGTGTTTGAATACACAGATCACAGATCTGCCACCTGCCAACTGTGGCGCAGGCCCTGGTGATCGCATGGTACATTAAACTCCTGCTCTCCATGCTGGCGTTTCCTCAGCTAATACTCTCAGAAAAAGTGGGACAAGCCACAACAGTTTTTGCTTAAAATGACCCTCGCATCCCATTTAATATAATGATGGAACTTAGGGTTTACCCTCAGAGCTTTTTCTTTGTTCCAGAACAAATGGGAACAGATTAATGAAGATTTATCTGCAGTTAAGATAGAATATTTTACGTTGTCAGCTTAACAATTACATTTTGATTAAATAACATTTAAGTTTGTTTTAGACTATTTCAGGTTTGCTGTTCAAAAGAAAGAAAATGTTCACATTTGCAACAGATCAACCCTTTCCAGGAAATTCTGGGATGTTTTTTTTTTCTGTCACATCTGTAAAGACATCATGGTGTTAACGCAAGTCAAGTATTTTCGTCTTGAGTTTTTTCTAGCAATTAGGGATGAAACGATTCATTTTAACAACAATTCAGTTTGTGCTTGATACAGTGCTCAGCATAAATGAGAACACCCTCTTCAAAAAGTACTAATTTAATCAGTAGCGCGATGAACAAAAGGTCAATTTCCAAACTTTCCACAAGGATGAGTTTTATTCAACACTTATTTAACTCCAAAACATGAAATGAAGGTGAATAATGTGACTTGGTTCACAAAATCTTCAGTTTTACTTGAATTGGTTGAAGCAAAAATGAATACTCCCTGCATCAAAAACTACTACATCTAAAATTTTGAATGAGCACCATGATTTTTAAGGACGGTACCATATGGCAACATCAATCTTTTTCCATTCTTCAAGTATAACCTTCTTTTAGGGCCTGGATGCTGGAGGGAGAGAGATGCTCAACTCGTTGCTTCAGAATTCCTCACAGGTGTTGGATTGGATTCAGATCAGGAGACATACTTGACCATTCAATCCCCTTCACCCTGTTCTTCTTCAGAAATGCAACAGTAGCTTTCCATGTGTGTTTTGGATCATTGTCGTGTTGGAAAAGTGCACGACGACCAAGTGCTCGGAGGGATGGCAGCATCTTCTCCTTCATTCAGACATTGAGTTCTTGAAATGATTAATGAAATGCAGCTCCCCAACAGCAGCAGCACTGATGCAGCCCCACATAAGGACACTGCCACCACCATGTTTCACTGTAGGCACCATGCATTTTTCTTTGAAATCCTTCACCTTTGTGACCCCATACAGTTTTAAAAGCATTAGTTCCAAAAACAGTGATCTTTGTCTCATCACTCCAGAGTATAGAGTTCCAGTAGTCTTCCTCTTTTTCAGCATGGGCCCTAGCAAATTCTAGGCGTGCTTTTTTATGCATGGCCTTTAGGAGAGGCTTCCTTCGTGGACAATATCCATACATACCATTCCTCTGCAGTGTGTGCCGTACGGTGTCACAGGAAACGGTCAGTCCAGTTTGGCTTTCTACTGCTTTAGCTAACTACAATAAACTTGCATGGCAATTTTCTTCAACCCTTCTCATCAGAAGACGGTCCTGTCGAGATGTTAACTTCCGTGGACGGCCTCTTACATTTTTGGATCACTTTTGCTACAGTATTTTGACTGATATGTAAAGTGTTGCTGATCTTCTTGTAGCCCTCACCTTTTCTGTGTAAAGATTTGGTGACATTTCTCTTCCACGAGGAGCCATTTCTGACAGCATGAAATGGGAAGGGCTTTTCTTTGTTAAGTAATGCTCTTTTATAGTCACCTGTGTCCTGGATACATCTTAAAGGAATCATTACACTCACCTGTGGTTGAATGCCTGTTCATTAGACTTTTGTAGTCTTATGTGTGGCTTTTCTTCTAAGACGCTTCTAAGACATTTTTGCAACATGGGCTTGAATGTATTTGTATGGAAAATCACTTTTTGTGTGTGCAAATTAACAAATCCTGTTTGCAATCAATTTCCCAAATGTAGTGGGGTGTACTCATTTATGCTGAGCGCTGTATTGTTTTTTTTTGTTTGATGTGATTCACTAACCTAAAATTGATCCAGGACATCTTTAGCCAAAAATTCAACCAGTGTGATTCGGAGATAACTACCTTGTACTGAACAGTGCAGGTGAAGTTTTTCCAGATTCCTTGTGTTAATTCCAAGATAAGCAAGTGTACATATGTGTACAAATAATTAATGTCAAATCCATTCACATTTTAGTTTGATAAAATTCAGCCCACTGTTGATTTCCACATGAGAATAATACAAATGGAACATTTTTAGAACATTCTACCACACTGTTTGGTCACATGCCTTTAAAAAAGTGTTTCCACATGTTGGACTATAATGATGGTTGATCATTTTTTGCTGCCATCACATCAGGTGTTGTCCGCTGAGATGGACCTTGGTCATTTTTACGTAATTGTAAAATAAGCCTACCGTTTCTCAATCCAAATGGTATTTTTCAATGCTGTTTATAATTCATTTATTTCATTTTGAAAATATTTTATATTGGTATAGTTCAATTCGAATAACAACTTGCCCCAGACAGATCGATCTGGTCGGATTGTAGGAATATAAATGGATTCATCGATTAATTGTTACACCCCTAAGAGGAACTCTTGTACAAATGTTTGGTAATTTACCCAAAAAAAGTCCTATATAGTTCCAGATTGTTGGTCATTATTAACAAAATAAGTTTCTTTTGTAAAATGTAACTTAAAATATATTTCTGGTTGTGAATTGGAGATGGAGAGAGATCCCAAAGATCTTCTGTTCGGGTGCTGTTACTATAATTCAATCCCACGCACCTAATGCCTTAGTCACAACTGCCCTACAGGTGTATACGAGCTGCGGGTGAGAAATGGGTAAACCTGTGCGGGACATGCAGGTGGCCTGCAGGAAATATCAAAGTTGTAGACCGCTGGGTGAGCCCGCAGAGCAAAAAATGTTCATGCACATTTTTTCCTTTGAGCATTCTGCGAGTAACAGGCCTTAGTGAACTTTTATACAATGTTCAAGGGTTAAATGAGACTGAAGTTTGTGAGACGCAGGCATATTGATGGATTCTTAATGCAGGTTACCAAACCTTGCGCACTGCTCAAGGAGCCTGTTAGTGCTGTTCAGGTGATAACTGTTCACTCCTTGTGTGCAGCCTGACTGTTAGAAATAAGGAAATTAGACGTTCATTGTGTAGTTTTTTCAACCTATGAGCACTTACGTATCATCTGCACACCCCATGCATGCGGCATTTGAGAAAGCAAAAGGAGCTAGCATAGACTTTCCAAATGCCTGTCTTAGTGATTACCGTCAGTTAGTGTGACAGGGTGAGGATTAGACTAACAAAGAGAAGGGACAGGTGAGATTCAGGTTTGCCCAGGACAGATACAATTCCAGGAAGGAAGGAAACATTCTTAGAGGAAGTGCTGGGATGAAAAGCATGCAAGTTTTGAGCTTAAGTCTGTCTGTCAAATGGTTTTACTTAACTTATTCCTACATTTTTTTGTCTCTCCATCTGTCTCTCTGTCCCCTCTCCTCATCACTCTCCCCCACTCTTCATCCCTCCCTGCCTCCATCTCTACTTTGTATTAAAACAACATGATCCATGAGGCGGGAAGGGCAACTCGCAGCACCGCTAATTCTAATTAATCCAGCGTGGTAGCGCAGCCACAGCAGGCCCCAAGCACTCCCAGTCTATCAGATAGAAATTCATAACTTAATTGAGGTGAGAGCCTCAAGCCGGTCGAGCAAAAGTCTCCAGCCGAGACTAGCTAGATAGATCAATAGTAATAAATATCTGACTGGGTGGCTTACAATTGGTGGCGGGAGATCACACAGCAACCCTCACACACACAGTTTACACTTGGACCCTGCATGGACATCTCTGGGAGGATTGGTGTGTTGTAATGGACCTTCGGGAAGTCGAGATGTTTCTAGTTTCTTTGTATATTTAAGTAAAGTTGCCCAAAGTTGTCTCATTAGAAAATTGAGCTGTGGGCGGGACTGTTGGCACAGAAGTTAGTCTCGGCTAATTTCCCATCAACCCTTTGTTTACACTCTCTCCCGCTAGCTTATAGCACCGGGTTTTTGTCTGCTCTTTATCCATCCATTTGAATACAGAAACACTCACTAATGCGTGTATGTGTGTAATTGTGTGTATGTTCTCCATCATGAGAATAATGCCACAGGAACATGTTAAAAACACCAAAAACATCATTTTCTTTGGAGTGGGTCCTTAAGATCACTATAATTATCTTACACAATATCAGTTTTATGTTGTCCAAAATAACCCGGTCAGGTTACCTTAATATTATTGGGAGATCATGAAACTTATTGGAACAGTTCCTATGCTTTCAGGAAAAAAGGAAAAGATTTTGTGTAAGTCTTCACCAGGTTTGCACACACTGTAGCTATTTTGGTCCATTCTTCCATGCAGATCTTCTCAAGAGAGGATGTCACAAAGGAACACAGACTTTCTCCTCCATAGATTCCTGATTGGATTGAGGTCCAGATACTAGATGGAACATTCCAGAATCTTGAAATGTCTTTTACATTGTCACTCATTTGTTGCAATGGCGATGCGTTTGGAGTCATTTCATGCTGGAAAAGCTGTTTCCTCCTCAATGCACTCACCTGATGGAAAGAGGTTTTTGCCCAAAATCCCACAATACACAGCCACATTCATCCTTTCCTCAATATGGATCGTTTTCCCTGTTCCCTCCATCTCTCCAAGCTGCTTGCTTATTGTAGATTGGTTTATCCCAGTCTCATTCAGGTCTACATTCTTGTCCCTGATGTTTTTTGACAGCTCTGTGGTCTTGGTCATGATGGACAGGCTCCAGTCTGGTTGTTTAAGGGTATGAACAGGTTTATTTTATACAGATGACCAGTTCAAACAGGTGTCATTAATAGTGGAGGATTGAAGAGCTTCTTGAAGGTATCTGAGGACAGAATTCTTGCTCATTTGTACAACAACTTGCACAATTGGTGACTAATGAAGACTTTTTTTGCCACACTACAGTTTCCCAAACTGTAGAATTTCGCAGAAAAAAGTGGAAATCAACCTTCCAAACATAATTATATGTTTTTAATATTTTATGTTATCAGAATAGAAGTTAGATAATTGGATGAAGCTCACAGCTTTATTAACATTTTATTGATTTAATGAGACGTATGCTTTAAAAATATGGCGATCCAGAACAGACAATATTAAAAAAATATATACGCCTTAAATAAGTGTCTTATTTATTTAAAATTGGCATTAAATAAACTAAATTGGAAATCAGTAAATAAATGTTGAAATAAATGTGGCATTAAAATTATTTCATGGTCAGGTGTGGGGTGGAGTTTGACAGATAAATGAAATGCTGAAACGGGACCATGAAATGTGCCATTAAATTGTGAAACGTGTCATTAAATTGGGAAATGAATAAATGTTTCTTAAATATTTTATTTCATTAAAATTTAATTTTCATGAAATATTGACACATTTAATGACAGTTAATTATTTCAAATTTTAAATAATAAATGTTGCTTTTATGTAAATATTTCATATTACATATATTTATTTCAATTTACCTCTTCCATCCCACACCGGACAAAAAAATAAATAAATATGTAATTAATGCCACATATATTTAAACATTTACATATTGATTTCCAATTTTATGTATTTAATGCCTATTTTAAATAATTAATGACACTTTTATTTAATGGCGTATATCTTTATTTAATATTGTCTGTTCTGGGCCTTCATACGAAATGGGGACTGTTTGTGCTTTGTTTTTAATTCATTATTCAAAAAATCTTTAGTTTTTCAATCTAAAATGGTGTGAATGAGTGTGTTGCCCTGCAATGAACTGGTGACTCATTCAGATTGTACCCTGCCTTCACTCAACAGTAGCTGGGTTAGGCTCCAGCAAGTGGGATTACTCAAAGTCGTATGTAAAAAGTAAAACTGTCACACGACTGTTAAAAACTGTATTTTAAATGGAAACAAATCTTTTCTTTTTAAATTTGTTTTGTTGTTAAAAACCTCCCAGCTCAGATAATATTCTTTCGACCAAAATTTAAGTTGGCAAATTCAGTTCCATGTCGAAAACAAAAGCAGTTCACGTTAATCAGACTGAGCAAATTGTAACGATCTGTTTGTTTGTTTGTTTTTTTAAATACAGCACAGAAATGCCGTATCAATGTTAATTGCATTTTATGTTAAAGCCACAGACTTCTGCACAAACAAACAAGAACAAAACACCAACCCTATTTATTGCAGTTTTTTTGGTTTTGTTTTCTTATCTATGTTAGAGGAGTAGTTTAAGTTCTAGGCTGGTTCTGTTGGACTGGTGTCAGATACAAATCGGACAACGCACACATGCAACACCGCAGACCTACTGTGGCTGATTGAAATTCTTTGGTTGAGCCATTATTACACGTTTGTATCCCTTCCCTTTCCCAGCACTGCCTCCTATAACTAATGGCTCAGTCAGCCCAGTCATAACAAATATCCAGCGAGATTCGTCATAACTGTGTGTATGTGCATATGTGTTGGTTATTGTGCAGCGTATCATTTCAAATCTACAGTCTTTAAGGAAGACGGCAGAAAGATGGGATCATAAGCAGCTACATTTTACCAAGAAACATAAAGGAAGGAAAATGAAGCAACTTGGAACAGAAGATTATGATGGGAGGAAAAATGTCAAGGTTATTGTTCTTAATGTCTATTCATTTCGAGCTGCAACAGGTTGACCCATCTTATCAAAAGGGCACGTATACAAGCTGCTATGGATGTTTAAATTATTTTATTTTTACTGCATTAAGACCATAAAGGGCCTCACAAGTATATACAGAAAATGCCTGTATGTTTGATCTGACAAGTACAGTGCAAATGATCTTTTTTTAATGGACATTTTTGATTTTTTTTCGGTGATAATGTTTCGCATCATATTTATGCAGATGATACTCAACTTTAAGTAGCTCTGTCATTTTAAACTTTTGTGACAAACACCACCAGTATTCCTGTTGTGAATCAGCACAAAGTGAAGTGATGCTGCTAACATTTGCTGTGGTTTAATTGGATTGCAGAACCAGGTGGTTCAATCAGACATGCAGCCAGACTGAACAAGGAAGTGTGCTGCAGTCTTTAGAGCAGTACTGGCACCAATTATGAGCCAAATATGTTAATGTATTACAAAAAAGAAAAAATAGGTCACTTTTAACGTATTTCTAACATTTCTTTGTGAACAGAGCAAACATTTAATGTAAAATAAAAGTATAAACACAATGTATAGCATGTAGAATGATTTGGTTTTGATAAAAATGCATCATGCTTTATAAATAGTTGGCACTTTTTTGTATCATTCTTTGTTTTTCCTCTCTGCTTGAATAGTTTTTGTTGACAAGAAAAATGTTAAGCTCAATACATCAAAGTTTTGACAGAAAAATTGACATTTCACTCCAAACCTCTTCCAAGTCTAGATGGTGGACAAGCGCTGGTGTATTTGGTAGCGACAGTCTAGTGTTGTGGTGCCTGGTGTGTTTGTAGCATTAAAAGTGTTTGTCTTCTGTTGGATGTTATACACAAGTAATATGGCTATTATAGCCAACTCTCATTGCATTTTATAAGTCACACTGTAAGCTTTTCTTACGAGATTCATTTTTAGTACTTGCTGCACATTAGCAGAACTTGATGAAATGAAAGTAGTTGCTATGCTGTGTTAAAAGGGTCTATCAGACACAGACACAGTTATGAATCTATAATATGAGCACTCAGAAAAGAGCCAACAACTTGACAGTAATAGTGCAGGCTAAAGAGCCATTCCAGCAGGTAACAGTCTTCTTTGCCATCATCAGCTGTTGTTTCTTTCTTATTGGCCACTCACTGGGCCTTGCCTACACTCAACTATTTGATTTCCATCGTTCTTAACCATTCACATAAATTGTCAGGAGCATTAAAGCTGTCTTCAACTATTTCAGACAGGGGGGGGGGATAAAGAGAGTAAGAGCTGGATTCAGACAGCGATGGGAGGGGATGGGGGTGAGGAGAGAGAATAAACAAAGTAAGTGTTTTGCCTTCCATCAGTCTCCTGCAGTACTCAGCTTTATGAGTCCCTCACTCCAAATGCCTCACCCTCAGCCCCCACTGCTTGGCCATTGATTTTCATATTACACTCTTTTATGTATTTATTTATTTCATATATTTCTTTTTAAACATCATTGATGAGCCGCTGGAGGACAGACAGGGCCTCTGGTGATGTTAATTCTAAGTCTCAACCTCATCCTCCTCCTTTGATGGCTTTAATGGAGGCTAAGGTGCCCCCCTGGGACAAAAGCTCTATGACATAGGGAGGGGGTGGAGGAGTGCTGGGAAAACAAATTTAAAATAAATAAATAAAAACAGGCTTTGTTATTCTTTGTTGACCATAAAAACAACAGCAGTGGAGGTTTTTTTTTTCTTTTCTAAAGTAAATGTGAGCAAACACTTTTCCTCCAGCCCTACGCTGGTGGTTGGATCTGGATCGCCATGTTTACTATCATAACAGATTTTTATAAGGTGTACAATCCTAGGCTGTAATGTTGTGGGTTATTTGGGGGTTGAGGGTGTTCATTGGCAGCTGAAGGACGTTTCCCGGAGGTGTGAAAGGCACACAGTAAGTTTGGTGGCCTGCTAATTTGACCAAGGGTAGTAGTGCTCACATGCTGAGCAACAAGGTTACCTCTGTCTGTTCTGAGAGGAAGCGTTGATTCAATTAAGCATGGCCCCCTCAGTGTGTGGATCCTTTTAGGAGGGGTATCCCAAAACACACAAGAATATACACCAAAGAGCAAACACATCTGCACACATTCAGCCGCCGTTGTTGTGGCAATGTCTCGTGATCGGAAGGAGAATTTGATTTAGCGCACCCATTCACCTGCAGGTTTTTATTTTATTTATTTTTGGTTCACCTGAAATGCTTTGGAAACCTTAACATGAGGTTTTTTTTTTTTGTTTTTGTTCTTATGTATATATATTTTTTCAAGAATAAACAAAAAGGCTTTTGTGGCCAAGGAGTTTACACAAAACATTTTTTTCATCATTTCACATTTTTAGCTTCACAGTAGTAAGATGTTCATTTCAGTCCAGCATCGGCAGAAAACAGCCATTTTTAACTATAGAGCACAATGCAGAATGTATGAAAAACTTTAACGGCCAAGTCTTATTTAAAATGGAAAATAAATTTTAATTTATAGACAAAATATTTATTTTTATTGAAATAAATCACGTCAAGTTGTTTCAGCCACTTTTTTGATGGTTTTACGCAAGCTTCAACCATTGACTGTACATTACAACTGGACTGGGTGACCCCTCCCCCTTTGCATTCTATTTATTTTTTTATTTGCATTCTAAACAGGAAGTACCTGATAGCTCCAAGAAGCCAAAATCCCAAAGACTTCTACGAGGGAATAAACAGCTATATCGGTCATTCTATTTGTCTGCTAGATTTTTTAACATGGTTTTGATCATCCTCATTTTTTTCTGAAATTTTTTTTGTACTGCAAGTTGTTCAAGTTATAAAGTGACCAATCAGATCACGTAATAAAAACATGGGTGCCCCCTGGCCCCTACCTTGAATGTTCACCTACCTCACCTGATTGGTGAGAGTGGAGAGTGGTTACGGAAGAGCGACTCAAACCAATCGCTGCTTACTGATGATGTTTGGCTCTGACATGCCAGCATCCATATTGCAAAAACATGGCAATTGAACGGAAGTAAACATTTTTTTGTGCGTGATGTCACACTCACTCGGTCCAGTTCTCAAACATAGTTAGTGGCTTCAACAAATTTTATTTCACTTAGAAATTCTAAAACATATCTTTAAACATGCTTGAATGCTTGGAAAAAGGCCACAGTAGAGGTTACCAAGTCTAGTTTGTGATTTTAGGACAGTAGTAGCTGCTCTAGTTTGTAACCAGCTGAAGAATGATCATCAAATTGATCTGATCTGTACTCTTCTGATTAATGGCACCTGCTTATCATAACCCTGCATGCTGGAATCTGCATCTCTGCTGCTCATCGATTCACCCCTCATGTTGGCTCCACATCCCAGAGACCGACACACACAAACACACACACACATATTCATCTTTTCCCTGCCTCCCTCCTCCGATCACTGTCATTATAAAAGTCAGCAGCTTCTGCATGCATTGGTCATAAATCATAATTGCTTGCTCATTTTTCCCCACTTGTTTAATGTTGCTGTCAGGGGCCAACAGGGGGAGAAAAGAAGGAGGCGGGATAAGAAGAGAGGAAGAAAAGCCCAAAGAAAGTTTACTAAATGAAGAAAAATTACATTAAAATAAGAAAACTGGTAAATACTAGGGGTGTAGGGTAAAACGACAAATCGCAATATTTCATTTGGCGATTCTTGTATTGATTTTAAATACTGACAAGATGATAGTTAATTATTATTTATGAGCATCCTTTAGCGTCTTACTTTTGTTTTCCACCGAGACCCCGACGGCTAGTTGGCACCACAGCACACTAAACCTCTTTGAGCAGATTTATTCCTCACCAAAACAAAAACAAGATCTAGCATGAAGTGGCTTGTGTTGAATGTTCAGTCAGCTTCACGATTTTTGTTTAAATGAGACATGTATTAATTAGTTTTTATTTGGAATGGGTAAGCCCATTTACTAATGTTGGAAATAAACAGCACTTTATTTCCTCAATCCTACCTCATTGGTTAAGGCACATTCATTCTGGGTTTTCTTTTCTTATACTGAGAAGCATTTTTTGTAGAACTTAGACAATGTTGACTGTTCCCTTTAAGAACAAATATTTCTTCATTTACCAAAAGGAAATCACCAGGAATTTACTGGGGTTAAAGCAACATGTATGTGAGATACAGTTGCAGTGCTTAACATTGTGATCATTAAATAAAAGGAATTTTACCTTTTTTTTAACCATGAAAGGTATATTAAGATTCAGGTAATAATTTGTTTTAATTCGTACTCTTTAATAAATAGTGAAAAACTGTTCTGTTACAGTCTTGGGATATATCGCGATACTTACCATGAGATCACGATACGCATCGTATCACCAGACACTTGCTAATACACATCCCTTCACCCTCTAAATTCCGGCTCTTTTTTGGCTCAGGCTTAAAAAACTTTAAACCCTTTTTCATGTGTTTTTTCATTATTTTGAAAAATAACCGCATTCTCTCAGCTACACCTTCGATCACTTGAGCTGTAAAGTTTGGTCAGGGGAGCAAAATGACTACGTCTGAACGATCTTTTATTCTGAAAAATCTAACGGTTTTTGAAAAACAATTACAATTACAATTGCAATTACATTTCAGTCACTTGAGCGCTAAAAGCGGTCCGGAACAGACAGAAGAACAGGCTACAACTTCAAGACAAGGAAAATAAAACATTGTGTTACTAGAAGCCCTAATTAAAATATGGATTTATCGATTATTATGATTCCCACGCACCGTGCCTGTTTGCGTAGAGATGTGACTTTCACAAACAAATCTAATCTTTTGAACGGGTCATCAAGGTGCACGATGGGAATCAACTCCCGGTCTGCTGGGAACCGTTCTTTATTTCGTTCTTTTCTCCTCTCTCCCCTGAGTTTTATACGTTCACATAAAAGCTCAAACAAGCTCATCCATTCAGATGCACATTTCACACAAGTTGTGAACACCCAATTCATGCAAGCACCTCTATGAAAAAAGAAAAGAGGAGCAGTGCGTGCAGCGGTGGGGGAAAAGAAGGAGAGAAGAGGCGGGCTGTGCGGCGCGTGCAGGCAACAGCCTCGTGCAGGGGGGGCGGTGGCACACTGTTAAATATTTTTGTGTTGAAATGTTTCACCAGAAACTTTTGCATGGAGCTTCAAAGTATTCCGATTTGTTTCTTATCGAGTATAAATAATAGATTTGTTGGTTACATTTTGTTATTGTATTTAAGTTTTGTCCAATGAGATGATCTTATAATAGTAAAATGAACTCGTTTTTAACCACTCCTGAGAAGACACTAAATGAATGGGCCTTAATTATGTTTATGCTTTTTGTTTGTATGTTTGTTTTTCATCAATCCTCCAAAGTGTTGATCCCTCCATTTAAACTGCAGCTTAGGTCAATGTTTTGCAGTTTATTTATTTATTTATATCACTTTTTCTTGATGTGTGAGTTTGGACTTCCTGAAGGAACCCCTCCAACCAAAACCATTGTTCTGGTGTGATCTGCAGATCTTTAGGATCATCCTAAATAGCTTCCTTTAAATTTGGACTCAGACTTTAGTGCACAAACATAACTCAAAATCATTTGACTTTGTCTTCCCCTTCTTTCATTGAAAAAAAAAAAAATATATATATATATATATATATATATATATATATATATATATATTGGCCAATTTTGGAATAGTTTCGGCAATTTTGGGGACTTTTGAGAAATCACTCTGCATCCCGTATCTCTCTATATACTATTAAGGCACTTTCTTTCTTTCATCAATCTTGCTTCCCATCACCCGTGCTGTAGAAATGATAGATTGGTGCGACTGAAATTCAGCAAAACTGCAACTGTACCTATAGATCAATCCCCCTCCTCTGCTGCTCCTAAGCATATTGCTCCACCCAATTAAGGTGATACACTACTACCCTGGTCTGCTCCTACGGCTATTGTGGAAGCTGCTTTTGAGCCCTCTGCTGACATCTAGTCCGATATTCCTGCTCATCGAGGGTAAACTTGGGGTGACGCGTAAAAAGCAGAGGTTTTGGTGCAACGCACCTTCATAATGGGATGGGAACGGGGATGTACGGGAGAGGGGGAGGGGTTCTCGTGACCTGCAGGAATGGGAGGCAGAGGGATGGAGGGGGAGTGTCTCCTCCAAGCTGCTTCCAAAGCAAATGGAAGACAATCCAATTTCCTGCGATTCCATCAAGCCATCCTCCTGGATCCTGGACATTAGGGAACGCTGAGAGGACAGGCCGCTGACCCCTCACATGAGCATGGAAGAAGAGTTTTTGCTGCACTGGAATGCTCTCAAAAGCATACAAACACTTAAATATATACTTTTTATTAGAAAGCTTTGTAACTCGACCTGAACATTTCGGTTTTTCTAATGCATATAAGTTTAACTTTAAAAGTTGGTTGAAAGTTCTGAATCCACATCAAGTTTCTTTTTAATTTGAGTCTTTGGGTTAACAAAATCATCCCAGAACCCCCTGCACCACCGCGAGAGGCAGGTGCAGTTTGCACAGAGCCCTGCAGGTTGCGACTTGACCTGCAGACAGACAGCATTGTTGACTTGGGTTAAACGCTGCGTGGCTTTTCATGCCGGCCACAATTTGCATCTGTGCTCTGCAAGCCACCCAGAGGGAATAGAAAGCTCTAATCCAATCAGCAGGTCCCCAAAGTGCTGCCCCTGAGAAACCCCGAGAAAAGTAACAATAGGATCACTCTGCACTGAACAGAGGAGGAAAAGGAAAGAGGAAGGAAAACGAGGGATTGAAGAGGAAAGAGACTCAAAGGTGAATAGTTAAAAGTAGGGCAGCATGATAATGGATGAGAATCCTTTTGAATAATGTGATGGTAGAGCAGTAAATAAACAAATATTCTTGTGTGATTTCAATGTATCTCTGTATCTCGTCAACAGAAAGAGAAAACAAAGCAAGCCATATTTTTAACTCCTGTTCCTGCTTTAACAGAAATGAGACAACTTTTCTGTTTGGCAAAAAACCTGTAAAGGACAAAAAAAGAAATTTTTTTAAATCAATACTGCTTAAGTTTTTGAAGTAGGACGATGGGAATCTTAAAGCACATCAGGTAATGACAGACTCACTCCAATAAAAAGGTTGTTTTGGGTGTTTTTAACATGTTTTTGTGACATTTTTTTCATGTTTGAGGACATATTTTTAAAATATTTAGCTGAAAATTGTATTTCTTTTTTTGAATCATTATGAATCAGGAGCAGATAAAAAAGTGCAGTTTGAAAAATCTTGTAGCAGTGATGGAGGTTCTACAGTCCGTGGGCCACAAGCTCCATGCTCGGCTCCAGTCCGATGCATTCACTTGTGGACAAATAGATCCATGTACGTCTGCGTTTTTCTCGTCTGAGCTGGCGTCTGACTCTAAATTGTACAGCTGGAGAGCTCCAATAGTTCTTGCCATTTTTGTTCCACTGTTAATGTTAAGTTGGGATTGTGAGGGGCTGTAAGCTAGTGGGAGGGAGGCTTACTTCCGCGCCAGCTGTTGCGCACACAGCTCAGAGGTGAATTTCTAATGAACTCTTGCTGTTCTGCAGAAACTAAGTCCTAGAAACCGACAGGTTTTTTGATTTTGGCAAAAAAGGGCATAGTCCTTTAAAAGACCACTGGAACACTTTGAAAATACATCAGTTGATTGGACTGAGTCTTTATTGATCAACATTGGACAATCCAATCAGAAATGATAGGGAGTTCCCATTATAACATTTGCAGAGTATTGAGCTGTGATGGCTTTTTTCCTAACCAGTCACCTACCCTTAACAGTGAATGCGTGGCAGAACCCTTTGTACTACCAGAAGATGTCATTTGGTCCTACTTAACATGAAAGAACATACAACTTGTCTTGCAGCAAATGTTGGCCGAATGTGATGCTGTCTTTATCCCTTTCATTTACTCTCTTTGTTGAATTGTATTCTGCCCGGTCAGAAAACTGCTGAAGTAAACACTTGTTTTGTCTTTTCAGGACAACGAAGGACAGACAGCGCTACATTATGGTAAGAAGGCTTCTCATATTCATCTCAGCACTTCAAAAATTGTACACTGATATGATGATGAGGTCTGCATGTGTACTCCCTTTACGCACGGCAGTTTGTTTTCTGCACACGCCCACTCTTTGCCTGCATTTGTCCCAAATTCATCATTTTTACTTGCTTTTCCTCCCCGCTCTCAGAAAGATTCATTCATTCGTGACTCCATTGCTCATCTTCTCGAGCTGTTTTACAGTCTCCCTAACTTGGTTCATCCTCCTTCGCTGTGCGTGCATGTGTCCTTTGGTATGTACTCTGTTTTTGTGTGCTCGTTATGATCAACAGACTTCCCAGAGGAAATCAGCAGTGGTCCTCAGACTCCCCTGACCCCCTCACATGCATTCCCAGAGGGGCGGCTCTTGTGTCCTTTGTACCTCAGTGTGTGTTAGCACTGCTGCCCCATCTGTCCCCCAGTTTGGTGGCGTTGGGTTGGCCATGTTGCATCCCTCACAGCGTGATTAGTTCATACACGTGCACTCACCAGAGAACTCCCTTGGATGAGGCATAAAAAGATGACTAATAAACATAAGCAATGAACTGAAAGAGACAAACAGCAGAGAATGAAAATTCATTCCTACCTCTCTTTGCACAGGGCCACTGGGGCTGGCAAGTGATTAATTGAGGGTTTACTGCTCACCATAAATTGTTCTCCTCCTCTAGTGCTCCCCGGAGGGCCAGCTACTTTTTACAGCTCAAGGCTTGGGCGAGACGCCGCCACGTGCGCACACGGCCAAATAAAATAACAGTTTAGAGCGAGATGAGGAATTTTGCAAACACAGCTGGGATGGAAAAATTCAAACGTTGTCAGATTTAGTTGGCCCAACCCCCTCAGATGTACGGTGCACACACCTCTACTTTCATTTGAAATTAAAACCCGATGCATCATCGCATCTCGTGCACACTTCCGGCCCTCTGGCCACCTCCGAGCCGCGGGTTAAAAGGCCCGGCTGTCAATCTCTGCAGCTGCTGACATCAGCGAACATGGCGTAGCACAAAGTCTGCGTTTTAAAAAGAGCAAGCAATTGACAAAGACAGAGAAAAGCACTCACAACAAGGGGGGGAAAGGGAGGGGCGGTGCCAGAGATGCAGGAGGTGCATCAGGAATGAAGGAACCCACTAACTGTGTTAGGAAAGTGCAAGCCTCCCCCACTTGGCCTTCTCTACTCTGCACATGGAAGACCCTTTTAGCGGGGCACAAATTGCCAGTGGGGCAGTTCTGGAGGCTTTAAGGCAAGCTCAGGTCCAAGCTGGTGTCAGTGCCGGGCCGAGATGGGCTTTTCATTAACCACAAACATGTGGAGCATTAAACCACAGTTTGTAGAGAAAGAGAGGAGGCAAATTATCCTGGCACTTTTCTACTCTGCATTAATCTAATGGTCAAGGGCTGTTTATTTGATTCATTAATCAGCTTTCACAGGAGCTCGTTGACGGTAAAATTGTTCCCTTTTTGAATTTTAGCTTCACAACTGTGACTGGTTCTTGAAGATTTTTCACTCCATGAGATAGAACTGAATCTATTTTGGTCTGGACCAAAACTTTGCACTGATTGTACTTTTTGTCGGGTGTCTTCCCTCTTCTTCTTTTGTCAGCATCAGCGTGCGAGTTTGGCGAGATCGTAGAGCTGCTCCTCAATGCGGGAGCGGACCCGTCTATCAAAGACATGGAAGGCTCTCTTCCTGAGGAGGTCACTGAATCCAACGCCATCTCCTCACTTCTGCGTCAGTATACAGCTCCAAAAGGCTAAATCCTCCCAATAAACCAGCAGCATCCCTGTCTTCTGCCGGGCCCTGACTCAACCCCACGACTCATCCCCACTCCCGCCCTCCCATCATCTCCAGAGAGACGCTGTAGTTTGTAGACCTGACACAAAAAGGTTTTGTTTCCTTTTAACTTTAGGTTCTTGACGTGACTTTGACTCTGTAGCTCTTCTGAAGAACAATAATTGTACCATTTGTCCCAATATGAGGAGCTTTGCATGAGTCTTCATTAATATACAGTCTGCATCCCCACCATAGAGATCTTTTAACCTTGTTGAGATGTTGCACTGAGGCAGTTTTGACAATTTTCTGTCAAATAACACCTTTGGTTGCAATATTAGGGAAGAGCGTCGCCACTGAGAGGATTCATGCATCACTTTTGTTTGCTTTTAAGTTCCCTAAAAGTCTTCATTTAAACTGACTTCCAACTATTGTTTACCACCATGAAATCAAATAAACTGTTGCAAATAACCATAAAATACATTCCACCCACTCTTACTGTGGAGTCTGCCGAGTGTTGAGGTGTCCTCAGTCTTCACTTCCTGTTTGCTCCCAGTTCAGTTGTGTTACAAAAGAACAGTTTCAGCTTCTGACATGTATCTTCATTAAAGTATTTAGTGACGCAGGTTTGGACTTTTGTTGTTTTTTTTAAAGTGTCTTAACCCTCATACTGCAGCAAATCTGATATTTGATTTATTTGCTCATAAACAAAACATTTATGTACAACAAGGATAAGCTATCTTTTATATATGCTTGTGGTGTTTATATTTGGACCTCGAGTCTGTAAATAAATAAAATTAATGATAATCTAACACAGAAAATACAAATAGAATGATGTGACTGTTTATACCCGAATCTGGGTTCATTAACAGGACCACACACCAACAATACTGAGCAAAATTGAAAACTAAACTAGAAATCTAAAACCCAAAAGTCAACAAAGTAAAACAAAATGCAAAAAAATAAAGTTATATATAATGGATGAATTATTCTACATCCACGATCAAACATGATTTAATAATACAATCTGACCCCTCAAACCTGGAGAGCAACATTTTTTTCTGGTCTTTTTTATAAGACTGTTAACACGTTAATGCACGCAATTAATTTTTTAAAAAAAACAATGTTTATTTAGTAATACAGATAAATCAGAAGCGACCATCTTCCGCTTTGCATCGGACAGTTCAGGCTTCCAAAGTGTGAATCTATTTCTGAAAAAGCACAGTTCGTCAGGCACTATACCGCTTTTATCATGGTCACTAACAAAAAAAATATTTTCAAACGATATTTTGTATTTTATTCTTGTTCTTTTTTTTTGTTCTAGACTGATTTCTTACAAAAAGCGGACTATTTGATTGGCGGTGCGGCCCTAACCCATCAGATCAGAGAGAACGTTCACCGGTTACAGAAAATGAAGCAAATAATTTGTTTTAAAGTGATATAGAACATTTGGGCTATGTGACCGGAACTTCTTTTTGTGAGCATGAATACACAACAGCCAATCAGAGATGAGTATTCACCATTTAAAGTGCAGAAACACAATGTTTGTTTCTTATGGCTGTACATCAGCATCTTTGTTTTCTTGGAGTAATTCTGCAGACAATAAAGTCTTTATAGTTCTGCTTATCTTACTGTTGATGTGTTTTGTGCACACATTACATTTCTGGGATATCTGATATTGTATAACAAACACTACTGGTAAAAAGTTTGGGGTTGAATTGGCTGGATGGGCACTCCTTGCGTACCAGGCGGTCAAGCTGCTCCAACAACAGCTCAATGGAGTTTAGATCTGGTGACTGCACTGCCCTCTCCATTACAGAAAACCAACTGCTGCTTCTTCTCTAAATTGTTCTTGTACAGTTTGGAGGTGTGCTTTTGGGTCATTGTCCTGCTGTAGGTTGAAATTGATTCCAATCAAGCGCTGTTCTCAGAGTATGGCATGGCATCCCAAATGGAGTGAGGCCTTCACCCTGAAAAATCTCCTACCTAACCAGCATCAAAGCAGCCCCAGACCATAACGTTACCCCCACCTTGCTTGCGTCAGGCGTTCTGTCTCACAAATGTTCTTCTATTATGTGATCCAAACACTAGTGCTCTTGTGCAATTAATTTTTTATGTGATCAATTAATTAATCCAATTAATCAATTTAAATTGCAAATGGTTTTTACCTATGATGTGAAAAGCCTAATTTTGGGGTATTTTCATGTAAATCTTTGAGATCATGGCGCAATAAATATTTAAAATAAAACTTAAAAGTGGCTTTACAAAGTTTTTTATGTGTTCTCTTTCTCATATTAATCTTTTTTGCTCGTTAGCCAGTCTCAGATATGGCTTTTTCCTTGTCACTCTGCTCTGAAGGCCAGCATCCTGGAGTCACCTGTTCTCTGTATTTGTTGGCACTGGCATTTTGCAGGTACTATTTAATGAAGCTGCCAGTTTAGGACCAGTGAGGTGTCTATTTCTCAAGCTGGAGACCTTAATGTACTTATCTTGTTGCTCAGTTGTGCAGCGCGGGCTCCCACTTCTTTTTCTACTCTCGTTAGAGCCCGTTTGTGCTGTTCTTTAAAGAGAGTAGTACACACCGTTGAAGGAAAGCTTCAGTTTCTCTCATGGAATAGCCTTTGTTTCTAAGAACAATAGACAGTTGAGTTTCACATGAAAGTTCCCTTTTTCTGTCAATGTTTGAGCGCTGAATCAACCCCACAAATGTGATGCTCCATGTACTCATATACTCAAACGTAGGTCAGTTTGATAGCTTTTCTAACCAGCCAAACTGTTTTCTAATGGTGCTAAAAACCATTAAAACACTAGAGGGATAGTTGCTGAAAATGAGCCTCTGGTCACCTATGTAAATACTGCACCAAAAACCAGACATTTGCAGCTAAAATAGTCATTTTTTAATCATTTACTGTGTGAATGATAACCACATTTTCTCTGCATTGGCTGATGCACACACAAACACATTTGCACACACTCTCCATCATCTGAAAATTATCTGAAACCCTGATTCTTCACAACACATCCATGACAATCTATGGAGGCAAATCTTTTTCTTTTCCTCTAACAGCTTTGCATAGCATTTGCTTTTGTTCCCACCTCTGGCCTGAGTTTGTAGAAATATACTTTGACACATCCAAAAACGGTCTGGTTAAACTCTGTCAGTGGACCTTAGCGTAAGCACCACTTTAAACTCAGATCTTGTCCTTGTGGCTCTTGTACAGTGCAAGTTGTAAATTATCATGCAAGTTGCATGCTCTACATGAGAAGGAAAAAATTATCTCCTCTTGAGTCTGTATTCATGTCCAAACCATTAAGCTTCTGCAAAATAGAAGGTTGGGGGGGTCTTGTACTATTTATTTTGCTGAACGCCTCATATGCTTGAGGAAACTTCAGACAAACAATCTTTCATAACAGAAAAATAAAAATGCATGAATTTTGAGGAGAAAGCTTACATAGTTCAATATAAAACCTTTTATGTATTCAGAGGGAGTCTGTGACATGTTCCCCCACAACTGCACACTGAGATGGGAGGAGAGTGTCTCATTGTTATGAATTCCATCCACATCCAGCCATTAGCCTGTTGGTGCATCTCTAAAGTATGTTTAGGCCTCGGTGTTGTCTCTTCGTTATTTTCCAAACCCTGTTACGCTGGGTTGAGATAAGAGAGGATGACGGCAGTTGTGCTTCCCTTCCAGCTTGTTTGCAAGACTGACACTAAGCCCATTATGCTTCCATTATGGAGCTTCAATTTTGCTCTGAGCTTTTCCACTTTTGACACTGCAGCTCCTTGCTTTTGCAAACCACACTCTCAGGCCGGACCCGTCCCAGGGGCTACTCTGCCCATTCTTTTTTGCTCAAATTAAGAAAGATAAATAAAGGTAGGTTTTGAAGTAATATTAGCAAATATTTAGACTGCAGGCCCTAATGATGTTAGACATTACCAGATTCATTTAACCCCTGTTGGAGTCAAAGAGAGGCTGGAGCCTATCCCAGCCACTGTATGGCTCACCAGTCCTTGCGGGGCTACGCATTACAATGTCACATGTAAAAACTTTTTTGAAAACAGTCAATTTCCAAACTTTTTTTTCTTTCCAAATAATTGACATTCAAAGAACATAACTTTTAAAAGTATTTTTCAATTGTTTGGCCGCTGAAATTCAAAAGTTTTAGAATATTTTAAATTTTAATAAAAACACTTTGTGTGTTTCTGAAATCTGAAAATTGTATAAATAAATAAATTTTAAAAGCCTTAAATTACTTTATAGACCAACATCTTCTGTCTATTTTTAATTCATCAAAGTAGCCACCTTTACAGATTAATCTGCATTAATCAACATTTAGAATAAAAATGAAAAATTCCACAGAAATTTAACTTCAGGTCTCCTCCAGAAGTTCTTGGAAATCATAGTTTTTTTTTGTTTGTTTTTTCGAATCCTGGATCCATAAAACAGCTCCATACCATCACACTTCCACTTCCATGTTAGAAAGTTGAGATTTCACAGTGGATCCACTCTTTTAGAGAATCAAAATGCTGTGGAATGAACAAAAGGTTTCAACTTTTGAATTGTAGGTCCATAATGCTACATTCACACCATCTTCTGCAACATGCATTTAAGCGACCACTTCCATTGAAAAGTTTATGTAAACGTGTGTTCAAAACTCTCGTGTTCAGGACATTTTAAAGTCAGGTTTCGGGCTCTTTGTAAAAAAACCTGCAGCCATTGAACGCCATTGAAAGCTAAACCAGTTAAACTTTGACCAATCAGGCACTCGGATTTGGTAGTGATATACGAGTAGCGTCCTTTTTAATTCACGTAAGTGCCAACCGTTTGAAAATAGGTTGTGGAGGAGAAACTAATAATTGCGGTTTGACACCAAGTCTTTCTTATTTCAGAATTGAGCTGTGAAAGAAAAAGCCTGGAACAAGATTTATATAATTTGCACCACTCTGACATTTTGCACCAAGCCTCCTCTAATTGTGAGTAAATGCAATAATATTGGTCCTGGTGGGACAACTTTGGGAGATTTTTTTTTTGCTTAGTTAAAGAAAATTGTTTTCAATTTTGAGAATTTTTGACCTGTTTCTAAGGACCCTGTGAGCCGTCTATGGTGTTGATGGGAACTCTCTAAAACTTGTAATATTAACTTGAAATATGTAAAGATCCTAATATATTCAAATGGTTTTTTTTTGCAAATTAGAGAAATTGGGATTTCCTCTGATCCTTTCCCTCCTAACTCATTGTCATTCCGCACAGCAGCTCTCCTCTTTTTCCCGTCTCTCTCCTTTCATCCTCTTCCTGTTTAAAAGCAGTATTACCGTTGTCCCGCTCTTGATGCAGCTGTTTGCCTCCCTGCACCCCATCTTTAATCTTTCTACTGCCTTCGTCCACTCCAACACACAGACATGAGTCTGGAAACTCACCAGTAAGCAAAGACTCTTTCTTCTCCGCACTTACCATAAAGACTTGAGTTTTCAGACGCCAAATAGACATTTTGACGGACATGTTGTAAACACTTTGTGAACTCAGTAAACACCTTGACATTCCAGGATGGGATGAATGTGTCTAATACCTGGAACATGCATAATTATCTTTTTTATTAACTGCCTGGTACTGTGACATAGCATCTGTGTGACCTCTGCAGCTGAAAAGACTTGCTGCAGAAAAGTCGCTGTTTGAAATTAAAACTGCTCACAACCTTGAGGTTGTCATTGAAAGGCCAATGTTTGGCTCCAGCCCCTTTTTAAGACTCAATCAGTCATGCTGCAGATCATTGTTCACTGCATAGTTAGATGGAGATGTTTTAGGAGAAAAATACCCTTTCTTAATGCTGCGGGAGTAACTGTCAGTGCAAAACTAATCCTCACTGTTTTGCATGTTAATTTATTCCCTTTTCACTCGAGATGGAAGACGGAAACTGTTTCCTTCAGGAAGTTTGTAATAAAAGCCTTGCAATCGATGATAATGGCATTTGTGCTTGTGTTTGTCATCTTTGCAAAAGCAACAGTGGTGGGGTTTCCACAGATTTATTTGTATACTAGCGCTGTAAGTGGCGTGTAAATTATCCTAACCGTCTGTGTGGCTCTTTATCTTTGTAAGACAGTTCTTCTAGAGGCTATACATTAATGTCCATGCCCAACCAATCAATGTTTAAATAAAAATCAGCTCAATTTGTGCCATTTTAATAAAACGTGCAAACTCCAAACTGGGCTGTGGGCTTGCTGTTTTTGCTTTTATAATGCACCATGAATGCATGAAACAAAGGAATCGATAGCACTGAAGTTTGGGTTTTACTGGCTTGTTATTAGTCAAGTGTTCTGCATTGCTGCGTTTAAATGATTGATACAAATGTACACTGTGGTGTAATGTTGTTATGAATAATTAGTCAACACCTTGATGAAGGAAATAAATCCAGAATTAGGAGAAAAACGTTTACCATTGCAGAATCTACAAAAAAAAAACGCAGTCTCTTGTGTTGTTTACAACATTAAAAACTTAGAAACAAAATTATGTAGAATCAAACATTTTTTTCCCCTTTGTCTTTTTCTGTAAATGCCAGCGTGCCAAACTTTAGTCAAATTGAAAAATAGTTGACTCTCTCTGTTATTCTTGCAAAAATTCAACTAAAGGTGTTATGGCCCAGAATTCATTTTTAAAACGATTGAAAGAATGTACTAAACGGAAGAGGAACTTTCCCTAACTCATTCAATAGTTGCCTTGTTGATCAGATTTTCTCAAGATTACATCCTCATTCTTTTGCAGCACTGTTCAATCCTCTCGGGCTCCACTCACTTCAAGCATTTGCTTCTAAAAAGTCAGACTTTGCATTTCTGCAGACACTTGAAGACTTTCAAATCTTTCCCAATCAGAGCTGAAAATATGGGTTTCAGTCAAGGAGAAAAAAGTGACAAAATCTTTGCAGTTTTTTGCAGCTGTTGCTCTTAACTATACTTTTATGCCTCAAAGGTGCTAAGTTTGATTTTTTTTGGGGCGTTAAAAGCTTCCCTTTTGTGCTGGACTGATGGATTGTGGCTTAAATCCAATTTTGTGTTCTGCAAAACCCTTTTGCTGCAGTGTTTGAGCTGAACTCTTGAACCATGCCTAAACTTAATGCTAACTTATAACAAATAACAAAGTCATTATATAAAAGTATAGAGTATATATGTCAAGTATAAGATCCCAGGAAGACTCGATTCTTAATAAATCTATATGTGGTCCTGTGATGAACTTGTGATCTGACACAGATGTACCCCGGGTTTCTGCAAACAACATCCTCACTTAAGAAAAGGTGAGATTGAAAGATGGATGAATGGTTTGCAGGACAATTTGGAC
Organism: Adrianichthys oophorus; assembly: GCA_036245035.1. NCBI lineage: Eukaryota > Metazoa > Chordata > Actinopteri > Beloniformes > Adrianichthyidae > Adrianichthys > Adrianichthys oophorus. Next base: position 19,937,142 of record BSAI01000138.1, read on the forward strand.
TGTGACTGTAGCTCCAACGTTTAGTGGAGAGGATGCCAAGCTCACATCAGACCAACACAACAACAGTAACCGATCAAACTAGCAGGCCACTAACAATCATTTCAATAAGGATAGATATCAGGAATGCAGAAAACTGTGCATGAAAAAAGTCCATCACTTTTGGCGATTGGGCTTTGGGCCTAACTGCCAAAGATTGGGAGGAATTTGGACCACAGATGAATAAACCCCAGAACCTAGACGCTCAAGGTGGTTGGATACCAGACCTTTCCAAAGCATTGCTCCAGGTGGAGATTAGGGTGGAAGCGGGCTCAAAACAAAGTCCTTATTGATAAGGATGTGTAGAGTGGCGTAACAACCCAGCTTATCTGGAAATGAGGAAGATCTTCCTTCCTGAAATTGCAGCAAAGCTTCTCTAGAAGGACATGCTGGGATGTTCCACTCACTACTGAGGTTCATGTTTGTTGGATCCATGAGCGATAAGCTTCACTTCTTCAGAACTCAATCTTTCCACCCACCAACAAACAAGAGTAAAAGCAAGATCTGTTTCTTTTGGTTGTCAGAGAATAATTAACAAATCATCACAGTAGAAATCCGCGCACCAAATCAGGTTACCTTGAAAGAGATTCAGTGGTTTAAGAGGATGTTCGAATGGACCATAACTTAAACTGACTCAAGTTAGAGAATAGTGTACGATGAGAACATCGTGGTCTACAGCTGACACAGTTTTCCAATCTTGGCTTGTTAAAAAGACTATCTGAGCATTCTGTGTAAAACAAACAATGATGAACAGTGAATGAAGGGATGAAGTGACAACATTTTATTCTTTAGCGTAGTTCTCGTTCTGAAAGCAAAAAAGGGGGGGTTGTTGCTTTAGTTGTATTTTTTATTGGTCTAATTTCAAGTCCCAGTCCGATCATCCTGTGATCCATTGTAAAAGTGTTCTCTGTGGTCTTTTAATCATGATTATGCCGTTTTAAGCCAAAACCCCAAAAGTTTTGTTGTTTTTCTAGGACATAGTTTCTGCAGAACAGCAGTAGCTTATTAGACAACTACAAGCTTTATAAAACTGCATTTTATCATCTGGTTCTGATTCATCGTTCTGATTATGAATAGAGAGATACTTTGAAATGCAGTCCTAATAGTCTTAATTTTCTTTATATATAACCTCCATCATCAGAAAAGTGATAAAAAATGTATTATAACCCCAAAAAACATAATTTTCATTTAGTGGGTTTGATTATTGTTCAAAAAGTATTGGATTTGACTTGACATTCCAGCTGAAAAGATCATATCTGGCTCCACTTAACCTGACCATAAAGCACATTTACTCATATTTAATAAAGCACTGCAGAATTAGTTACCAGTTCAAGGATTAAGGGTAGATTTGACAGCCCAATAATCTGCTGCTGTGTCTTTAGTGCAAAGCACCAGCAGGACATCTGTTTCTGCACTTGTTTCACTTCTCTCCCAGCTTTCCCATCTCATTGTTCCTCTCCATGCATCTTTCTTGTCACCCCACCCCGAGAGCGAGAGAGGAAAACAGCATCAATCACTGTTAACCAACTGACCACTGTCTCTTGGTGGTACTAAATGGATCTCCACAATTGAATAGAGGCCTAAGTGTGTGGTAAATGCTCTCAATGGGTAAATGAATTTGTGGGATAACTCGCCCTAAGAGTATTTCAATAAGGCAAAATAATAAAAACACCAACTGCTCACATTTTTCTTTTGATACATTGAAAATAAAGC